>JANEYF010004219.1:0-12319 GCA_029963845.1 Rhamnusium bicolor
AAAAGGGTGTTAACTCAATATTTGCTGTTTTAGGAAATTTAGAGTTAACACGTTTTTGCATGAATGAAACACAAGTTATAAACAGATGACACCTTTTTGATATCTTATACTGACGTAATGAGAGCCATCTAAAATGCTAAAAATTTTACTACCAGACGGATACTGACTTTACCTTCTTGCATGCACAAATTGCAAATTTGCAAATTAGTGAGTTAACACCTTTTTGCACCAAGGGCTTCAATTCAGCACTTGCTTTGTTCCAAGTCTGAGAAACGCTTATCTAGCTTAAGTAGTAAGCTTATAAATTAATGTAATAACCGTCTGCTTACTAAATATTTTTGTTGCAGTACAATATTCATTACTATGCAATAACATTCGATACTATTTAAATGAAGAAAGCAAAATATGATAGGCACAGCAATTGTATTGGACAAAAATAAAAGATAAATAAGTATTTTTTTAACTAGATGAAGTAAAAAAATGGGGTTCCTATCTTGGTTTTTAAGATATCGTGGGTTGTTTAAAAATATATTTTTTAAATAAGTTAAATCTTATTAGTCTGTTCAGCTACTGGTTATTCCCAAAAAAATATGAGGCACAAAGTTGCATGCCAGAGGTCTTTCGATATCACGGCACACTACGCATCAATATCTGTCAAGGTTCATACGAGTATCAGGGCCACCTGGACTTAACAAACTAAAATTGATATTAACTGTCATTTTAAAAATAAATGCCATGTTCCGATACATGGTTGAAAATAGAATCTAGAGACGAATCAGAGAGGTAAAAAAATATACAGGGTGCCATTTAAAATAACTGAGTAGATGTCACTTCCGGTGAAACCGGAAGTGGTGAATAAAAATTTTTTGTACTTAAAAAAAGAACAATCACGCATTATATAAGTGTACCAAATTTCAAAATAATATATTTTTAAATAAACATGCTACGGGGTGTTACATGTCTCCTGTGTCACCCGGTATATACAGGGTGGGGCAATAGTGCGTCGGACATCGATATGTCGTGTTCTACGATAGCTAGAAATTTTTTAAAAAATTGCAAGGAAACTAGATAAAAAAGTCTATAACTGGAAATTATTTTCGAATATACAGGGCGAGCCAAGACGAAATTACAGGACCAAGTGCCTTTTTTTTAAATGGAATGCTATGTATATCAGTACATATTTGAAGCCTCTTTCTAGTCTCTATTTATTCCTATATTATTATTGGCTATCTCCAAACCACTTTGATGTAATGAATTTTTTTGTTGAAATAATGCCATCTGCAGATGGATATTAAAAAAATCACCACAATCACAATTATGGGTTTTAAGAAAAACTTATGTGAATACCAGTTACGAGACATCTAATTAATGTTTTTGAATTATTTTCATTTCCTAAAAATGTACAGGGTGGCCAAAAATTAGTATTCAATTACGAACTTTTTAAATTGAATTTTCTCAATTTCTTCAAATGGAACACCCTGTATATTTTTCGACGATGTGATGTAGAAATGAAAAACGAGCATTTTTTGTAAGTACTTCCCTATTGCTAATTGCAGCCATTTTCGTTTTATAAATAAATGTCAAATTCAAGAATAAACTTAAAAAAATGAGGTTCCCTCATATAATTCATTAGAAAAATTTATAATAGGTGTTCGACGTGTTGCCCATTTTGATTGACACACGCCTTTATGTAATTTTGAAATGAGGCCATTTAGTGGGACCATTTCCATTGAAATGGGTAAATAGTATTTAACTAATCCTTTACTGTAATGTTTTTTTGTACATTTTTTTGCTGTTTTCGTTATTCGACAAGCAATAAAACTTTAGTTTGGTATAAATTGTCGTGTATAAAGGAGCATTTATCACACTTATGTCAACTTCTTCAATAATGTTTTATTCACTGATGAGGCAACTTTTCATAAAAATGGATTTTTTAATAGGCACAATTTTCATTATTATGCTTCGGAAAATCCTCATTTTTTTTATTCAAGTTGATAACCAACACAGATGGTCTATAAACGGGGAGGAATTATTGGAGAACATATAATAGGGCCACATTTCTTTGATGGTACATTGACTGGAGCTATTTATCTTCATTTTTTTGGAAAACTATCTGCCAAAATTATTGGTAAATCTCCCTGGAAGAATTCGAAATAGGATGTGGTTTCAGCAAGATGGTGCTCCACCACATTGTTTAAATGCAGTTAGAGACCACTTAAATAATACCTACCCTCATCAGTGGATTGGAAGAAATGGACCCACTAAATGGCCTGTTAGATCCCCAGATCTTACAAAAATGGATTTCTTTTTATGGGGATACGTGAAGGAAATTGTTTATAGAGACACACCAACAACAGTACAAAATGTGAAGGAAAGAATAATAACTGCCTTTAGATCTATCACATCGACAGTTTTAGGAACAGTGGGAACCTCATTTCAAAAGCGCATAGAGATGTGTGTGAATCAAAATGGCCAACATGTGGAACATTTATTATAATTTTTTCCACTGAGTTATTTGAAGAAACCTCTTTTTTTAAGTTTATTTTTGAATGTTGTAATTATTGCTCAATAAAACGAAAATGGTTGCAATTAGCCATAGGGAAGTACTTACAAAAAATGTTCTGTTTTTCATTTTTACATCACATCGTTGAAAAAATTGAGAAAATTAAAAAAGTTCTTAATTGAATACTAATTTTTGGCCACCCTGTACATTTTTAGGAAATGAAAATGATTCAAAAATATTAATTAGATGTCTTGTAACTGGCATTCACATAAGTTTTCCTTAAAACCCATAATTGTGACTGTGGTTATTTTTTTAATATCAATCTGCAGATGGCATTATTTCAACAAAAAAATTCATTACATCAAAGTGGTTGGGAGATAGCCAATAATAATACAGGAATGAATAGAGCCTAGAAAGAGGCTTCAAAAAATGTACTGATATACATAGCATTCCATTTAAAAAGGCACTTGGTCCTGTAATTTCGTCTTGGCTCGCCCTGTATGTTCGAAAATAATTTCCAGTTACGGACTTTTTTATCTAGTTTACTTGCAATTTTTTAAAAAGTTTCTAGCTATCGTAGAACTCCAAATATCGAGGTCCGACGCACTATTGCTCCACCCTGTATATATACGTATATACATACATATGTATATATATAAATATATATATATATATATATATATATATATATATATATATATATATATATATATATATATATATATATATATATATATATATATATATATATATATATATATATATAGCCACGTCTTCTATAAACTAGAGGGATTCATGAGTGGTTTAAATTTAGTCTCCAATACAAAACTAAAAACAAAAATAATAAAAATGTAAAAGGAACAAATGAAACTTTAAAAAGTAATGAAATAGTTATTAAATTAGTAGTTAAAATGTGTTTATTAATGTAAATTTGGAAATAGAAGCATAAGGAGATAAAATGTAGTTAAGTAGTAGTAATAAATGATTTATATCCGGTTTGTAATAGTAGCTGAACGTTTAGAATGGATTAATTGATTAAGTAAATGTTTTTACCTAAATTGCTAATGATATCCTGTCCTTTTGTGATAATATAAACTATAGAATGAGCAGTCTTAGCTAGATTTGCAGGTGGATGAATTTTATAAGAATTGTAAAGAAAGACAAGACAGAATTTACTCATAATCATAGCATAAAATTTAAAATGACTATAAACTACGTTAAAGAAATGTAAATAGGTAGAAAAACACAACAGAAGTTTTGTTGTTGATTTTGAGTATAAAGAGATTTAAAAGAGTTTGACAGAATTTTTTAATAAACAGCAACATGTGTAACGTAATTAGACTTTGTATATGTGTAACGTAATTAGACTTTGTGTAGAAATATAAGGAATGATATTTAAACAGAAACTAGAAGAATGTAAAGGGAATCTGAAATGGGGTAAAGGCATAAAGTATAAATTTAGGAAAATATAAATGTCAAAATTTTAAAATTAATATAAAAGTCATGAAAAATAGGCAGTTGTTTCAGAAAAACTGTCAGATAATGAATTTATCAAGTTATATGTTAGTCTCTTTTAAGCATGCAAAGGGGAAGCATGGTTATTATGAATTAAATATAATCTAAAAAGTAGAAATTTGAAGGAAGAAATTAAAGGTTAAAAATTCTGTCAAGTTTGACAAATTTATAAAATAAGTTTGTAAATGCATAAAAGCATTGGCTCCGTGGTCTAGAGGTAACGTACTTGCCTCGAAACTACGGGGTCCCGGGTTCGATTCCCGGTCGAGTAACTGAGATTTTTCTGTGAGAGAGATTAATCGTAGTATACTCGGATATTGGGTGTGTGTCCATTGTCTGTAAGTATGTAGCCTCTCCCACACAAGGTCATTCCAGACCTTCAGGGAAAAAGGGGGTTGTAATTTCATGTGCTGTTTTTTTTTTTTTTTTTTTTTTTTTTTTTCGGTTTCCCGATGCCGGTCAGTCCTCCCGTGGCCTCCGACGCCTCACGGGGAGTCGCGCCGGCGCATCAACTACAGCCACTCCCCGCATCCCGCAGGGTTAACGACTGTAGATACCAGAATCGTGTGCCCTAAGCAGACGGAGAGAACCCAGAATGACCGCCTTCTGCATTTGACCTGCCAGCCACTCGGCTGGTTTTTGGCAGGCCGGTATGATCTTCAGTTCCGAGAGCAGCGTAGGCTTTATCCCTCCGAGTACACCGATAATAAGGACGACCATTTTGACCGAGTAGCGTGGGTACAGCACTTGGAGCTCATACCGGAGATCGCGATATTTGGTCCGTTTCTCCTCCTCCTTCAAGGTGATGTTTTCTCCGCAGGTGCCGAGAACTCGATAACATACATCACCTTGAGTTGATGGTCGAGGAGGACTATGTCAGGCTTGTTGGCTTGGATTAGCCTGACAGTCGGGAACGAGTAGTTCCAGTAAATCCGGCATTTCTCGTTCTCGACAACGGACTCAATATCTCTGGGGACGTAAGGCAGCACTGGTGTCTGGTCTACCCCGTACGAGTGCCTTAGATGGTAGTATAGCACTCGTAAAGCCGCGTTATGTCGGTGGATGTAGGCCGAAACCGCATATATGGGGCATGCAGAAAGTAAGTGCATGAGCGATTCCGGCGCCTGATGGCAGGTCCTGCAGTTGATATCAGGAACCTCTACACGCCACACACGGCTACGGTAGACCAAGGTGTTGATAACACCATCTTGGCAGGCCATAATGAATCCCTCGGTCTCCGACTTAAGCCCTGCTGACCTTAGAAATGCGAAGGTCAGCCTGGTCGATAAACCCAGTGTTTCTATGTTCTTATAGAAGACACCATGCTGGGGTTTATCGACGTGCTGCCGAAACAGATTTTCCTGTTCGGCAGCTCTTATTCGGGCTTTCAGACGATTTGGTTGAAGTTCGGTGACTGACTCAACATCAGCACCTCGCCGGCCTCCTCGCCTGATGTCAAATGCGAGACCGAGTTCATCTGCGGCTCTTTTTGCTGCCTTGAACAATCCTGCTCCCACTCCTACAGTTTCGTGATGTTTTACGAACAGCAAGAGGGGATCTGAGGTCCTGAGTACGTTACATGCCATACTCAGTACTACTCTGCCATGCGTACACTCCAGGCTCAAGAGTCCTCGGCCCCCCGTTGACGTGGGAGGTACACACGAGGAACGGACGATCTAGGATGAATACTTCTGTGAATATTCATCATCTTGCGGGTATCTCTGTCTAATTGGCGCAGCTCATCTACCCTCCACTTTACTACTCCGAAGGAGTAGAGCAGAATCAGAACGGCAAGCATATTAGTTGCAGACACCTTGTTCTTCCCCGAAAGTTCGGAAGACCAAATCTTTCGGAGGCGGTGTCTGTACTTGCCGCAGAGAGAATCCTTTATTTGTGTCACATCTTGGATGTGCCTTTGTTGCACACCCAGGTATGTATAGGTCTCTCCGGCATCCAGATGTCTTAGGATGCTTCCGTCTGCGAGCTGCGCATCATCAGAGAATTCCCCGCATCATCCTCTCTTGAGGTGGACGACTGCACATTTGTCCAACCCGAACTCCATACCAATTGCCCGCGTATATTCTTCGACCACCCTAAGAGCGTTTTGTAGTTCACGCTCTCCGGAGGCATAAAGTTTAAGGTCATCCATATAAAATAGATGGGTGACCTTATGCCTCCGGTCGCTGGGTGGCCCACATTGATATCCGCGGATTTGGCGGAGCCCACGGCAACAGTGAGATGCAGAAGAGGGAGAGGACTCAGGGAGTCACCCTGGAAAACTCCTCTCCTGTTATTATTATTATTATTATTTATTTTTTTTTTTCGGAATATCCGATGCCGGTCAGTCCTCCCGTGGCCTCCGACGCCTCACGGGAGTCGCGCCGGCGCATCAACTACAGCCACTCTCCACATCCCGCAGAGTTAGTGACTGTAGATACCAGAGTCGTGTGCCCTAAGCAGACGGAGAGAACCCAGAATGACCGCCTTCTGCATTTGACCTGCCAGCCACTCGGCTGGTTTTTGGCAGGCCGGTATGATCTTCAGTTCCGAGAGCAGCGTAGGCTTTATCCCTCCGAGTACACCGATAATAAGGACGACCATTTTGACCGAGTAGCCTGGGTACAGCACTTGGAGCTCGTACCGGAGATCGCGATATTTGGTCCGTTTCTCCTCCTCCTTCAAGGTGATGTTTTTCTCCGCTGGTGCCGAGAATTCGATGACATACATCACCTTGAGTTGATGGTCGAGGAGGACTATGTCAGGCTTGTTGGCTTGGATTAGCCTGACAGTTGGGAACGAGTAGTTCCAGTAAATCCGGCATTTCTCGTTCTCGACAACGGACTCAATATCTCCGGGGACGTAAGGCAGCACTGGTGTCTGGTCTACCCCGTACGAGTGCCTTAGATGGTAGTATAGCACTCGTAAGGCCGCGTTATGTCGGTGGATGTAGGCCGAAATCGCATATATGGGGCATGCAGATAGTAAATGCATGAGCGATTCCGGCGCCTGACGGCAGGTCCTGCAGTTGATATCAGGAACCTCTACACGCCACACGCGGCTACGGTAGACCAAGGTGTTGATAACACCATCTTGGCAGGCCATAATGAATCCCTCGGTCTCCGACTTAAGCCCTGCTGACCTTAGAAAGGCGAAGGTCAGCCTCGTCGATAAACCCAGTGTTTCGATGTTCTTATAGAAGACACCATGCTGGGGTTTATCGACGTGCTGCCGAAACAGATTTTCCGTTTCGGCAGCTCTGATTCGGGCTTTCAGACGATTTGGCTGAAGTTCGGTGACTAACTCAACATCAGCACCTCGCCGGCCTCCTTGCCTGATGTCAAATGCGAGACCGAGTTCATCTGCGGCTCTTTTTGCTGCCTTGAACAATCCTGCTCCCACTCTTACAGTTTCGTGATGTTTTACGAACCGCAAGAGGGGATCTGAGCTCCTGAGTATGTTACATGACATACTCAGTACTACTCTGCCATGCGTACACTCCAGGCTCAAGAGTCCTCGGCCCCCCCGTTGACGTGGGAGGTACACACGAGGAACGGACGATCTAGGATGAATACTTCTGTGAATATTCATCATTTTGCGGGTATCTCTGTCTAATTGACGCAGCTCATCTACCCTCCAATTTACTACTCCGAAGGAGTAGAGCAGAATCGGAACGGCAAGCATGTTAGTTGCAGACACCTTGTTCTTCCCCGAAAGTTCGGAAGACCAAATCTTTCGGAGGCGGTGTCTGTACTTGCCGCGGAGAGAATCTTTTTATTTGTGATACATCCTGGATGTGCCTTTGTTGCACACCCAGATATGTATAAGTCTCTCCGGCATCCAGATGTCTTAGGATGCTTCCGTCTGCGAGCTGCGCATCTTCAGGGAATTCCCCCGCATCGTCCTCTCTTGAGGTGGACGACTGCACATTTGTCCAACCCGAACTCCATACCAATTGCCCGCGTATATTCTTCGACCACCCTAAGAGCGTTTTGTAGTTCGCGCTCTCCGGAGGCATAAAGTTTAAGGTCATCCATATAAAATAGATGGGTGACCTTATGCCTCCGGTCGCTGGGTGGCCCACATTGATATCCGCGGGTTTGGCGGAGCCCAACAGACAACGGCAGCAGTGAGATGCAGAAGAGGAGAGGACTCAGGGAGTCACCCTGGAAAACTCCTCTCCTAAATGCCACCTGCCCTGTCGTGACCCGCTGTGCACCTGATGTTATGGTGAAGCGGGTCTTCCAGAGCGGCAGAAGCTGTTCTATGCATCTCACTAGTGGTGCTGGTACCGCAAGACACTCGAGCAAGTACAACAATAGCTCATGCGATGTTGTATCAAATGCCTTGCGGTAATCAATCCAGGCCATCGATAGATTCCGCGTATTGCACAGAATCCTGTGTAATACAGCGGTCTATCAACAGGCTGTCCTTGCAACCTGCCATGCCCTTCTTGGCACCACGCTGTTCGTGTATCTGCTGGAAGACCGGATCAACAGACCTCAGCGTCTAACACCACAAGATACGTGTAAATATCTTGTAGCAGGAGTTAAGGCCTATAATTCCTCGGGTCGGAAAGATCCCCTTTTTGGGGATTAGCAAGAGTACGTCCCTCGACGAACCAGTCCGATCCTGTACCCCTCGTTCAACCATAGGTTAGAAACTCGCGCCAGACGACGGTGAGTGGAGGAAAATTTCTTCCATACCAGTTGTTGTTAATGCGGTCTGGGCCCGGGGCAGCGAAGTTCTTGGTACCAACAAGTGCTTGTTGGACTTCCTCCGTACTGATTGCCGGGCACTGCCGCTTCTTCTGGCTCTTCAAGATTTCTGTGACTGGGGAAACCTCCGAAGTGTGCAATTGATGGAATGTCGCTATTGAATGGACGCGGCGTTTCGTAGATTCCCTTCCAGAAGGTTTCGACATCTTCTACAGTCGGCGGATTCTCGACAACACGCTGTGGCTCTTGAAAGAGGCGGGAAGAGTTCGTTCGGAACAAATTGTTTTGTTCCATACTCCTCACCCGCCTCTTCAATGTTTTCTTTATCGCCATGAGCGCTCGGATCCTATCTAGACAGTGCTGCTTGATGGTAAGCATCACTGTCAGATTTAGAGTATGGTGTTGACGTCTTAATCCGGCAGCTATGCGCCGGATCCTGGGAAGTAAAGGAGCTAACAGTGCAGTTGTTATAGTTCCGCACTCTGGATCCGAGAGCGTGTATCTTGCCTTCGATTTTTTGTACGCCGCTTGGCTTTCTCTACCCCGTGATTGGTTGACCTCTCACGGGGGACGGGAATTGCTTCGCGGCGTTGGCCTACAACACAATTGATTTGCCAGATGTCCACATCTACCGGAATTTCCTCATCGATGACCGCCGCGCTTGAAATCACCACGAGAGAGGCTAGTGTACGGAAAGGTTAATGTCAACTGAGCGTTAATGTTTACTATGGCTTTTTAACGCTAGTTTTTAATGGTACAAAAAATAGCTGAAAAACATTTAACACAATATCGTGAGAAGGGAATTACTAATTTACTTGCTCAAGAAGGGAAATTATTGTACTTATCAGAAATTGTCTTATGCCATTAAAAGTTAGGTTATAACAAGAATGAGAATGATGAAAACAACGAATGTACATGATTATTACTCACAATTTTCAGTGGTAGACTCCTTGGGTAACGTTTAATCGTCAGGATTAAAATGTTTCTTACCAAACACACGAATGTTTCGAAAGAGTAAAGTTATCTCTATCAACCACTGTCTGGGCGAGTTTTGTCTCTACGGAAGCATATGTTCTACTTTTGTTTCCGGAGCAAAATGGAACTGCACAACACTGAGGAAATAATTAACATTTTTTTTTATTTGCTATTACCAAAATATTGCTTACTTGAAATAGGTAATCGAGTTCACTACGTTATTCTCACGTATTAAGTGTATGTAGGTGATTCGCGACAGCTCTGATTTTTGTGCTACCATTGCAATTCCTTTAATAGATTTACTCCGCCGTCTAGATGCTGACTGGATCACATTACTTCCAGGGATGTGTAGAAAAAGTGATGGGGGCGTGCGCAGTACTTTGCAACACCCCCAGTCCCATTGTTGGCATAACACAATAAGCTGGGGTTGTACTTATTGACCGGTACGGCTCAGTGAGCAGGTCGTGAATAAGGAGCTTAGATTGATTTGAGTTATCACCAAAATCTATGCTGGGCGCCAGGACTTTGCAAGTACCAAATAATTAAATTTTATTTTAAAAGGTAAATATAACGTTAGAACTTGAATTCGGTTGGTAAGGAAGTGGAACAAAAGATATTATTTTATAAAAAGTATAATCAAGACTAGTATATGTACACAATATTTACACAAGTCAACAAAATGATATTGAAAAGGAAAAAAATGAAAAATGAAATGCCTGATCCTCTCTGAAATTTCTTCTGACCAAATATATGTGTTTACTGGGGACGAAGATCTTACGTATTTCCAATGGGTTAGTCCATGAAGAATCCACCAACGGCTAGGCTCTTTTAATGGGTACGGTGTCAATTGACTCACCACTGTCAATACTGCAGTTACCCTTGAGAAAAAATGCCAGTTGTATAAAATATAATTTTCCTGCTCCACCCAGTATATAATGATCAGTTCAATCCACCAGTTATCCTCTTCTCTTGGTCCAGGTATTAACATAAAAAGGAGAGTTTTATGAGATCAGTATTATAGGCAAAACAAAGTTACAAGCTGTGACGTTTGAATTGTCCAGCTACGTAGATAAAATATGAGTTAATACAAATTTACAGAGTAAATTGCAAACTAAACAAACTAGGATCGGTGTCCTACAATATTTTAGGAAGTTGAAGACTTCAACTAACTTGACATCAATAAAAATTAAGTTAAATAGAAAAAATGCTAGTCCAACAAATAAACTAGGTGTAGCTACGATAATAAACAAAGTGAAATAGGTATTCCCTACATGTTAAGATATTTTTTCACTAAAAGAAGTTAATCTTCAAGAAAATAGAATTTAGAATGTCTGTATACAGACAGACAACTAGAAAGATAACGCAAATAAATATTTGCTAAATATAAAACAATACGAGTTTTTCAAATTAAAGGTAACGTTAAAATAAATCATTTATTGGTTCCTCGGAGAGAGGTTCTAATGAATAGCAGAAAGTTAAATAAAGATATATACTTGACTATATGTTTACTTTAGGATAACAAAGTTAAACAAGTGCCAGATAACTAGGCAGGTATCTTTAGCCAGAAAATTAGGCAAAGCTCCACTAGAGCAGCGTTCATTATTAAATACTAAGTAAACGTTCAAGGAAGCAGTCGATAATTTAAATTTAGAAAAACCTTACGTTTCTGAGGTCTGGTTGATAAATATATACAGTGGTATAAAATAATCCACCACAAAATAAATGCACCGAATTAGATAATTCTCACAATTTCATAGGTTATAAATAAATAGGTTTGGGCCAACCAGGTGTACCAATCTCCAAATGTCACCGTGACCACTGTTTAGAGAGCGCTACCAACGTTAGCTAAGTGACCTAAAACATCAAGATACAAAGACAAAAAACAAATAACTACGATACAAAATGGCGACATCCGTTGCCTAGTAAATCTAAAATTTAAATAACCGAAAGTTAGTTTAAATTAACACACGAAATTATTACAATATCAAAGGGATATTAGATAAATTGCCAACAAGGCACGATCAATTGATACTAATCAATATCAAGGATGGCTGTTCCAAAGAACCAAGGTGAACTGATCACCGAAAAGCAAATTCGCCCAAGGTGTAATTAAAATAATTACGGTACAATGTTAATATGATACCTCCAAGGTACTTTTAAATCAACACAACAACTTTTTAAATAATGATGAGCATAAAATCACAAGATAATACCAGAAAACATATAAATCTTACCAGACCATAGAATGGTTTCCATCAGAACTGCGGCGCCAGAGACAAACACTGTCTCTGGCTGCCCTAGTAAGAGAAGAAAGTAGCATCGTAGTATTCTGCTACGTAAACTCAATTATAGTTTGAAAAGAGACAGACATTTGAAAGTAAAGTATGAGCAATAAAGATAAATGGATATTTACGTGCAAAAATCTGCAAACCTAACTGTTCCGGCAGTAGAAATCAGTGGCACCATCTAGACTAGACTGGCTGAAACTTAATTCATCGTGGAACAATAACAAACTGGAATGAAAAGGCTTAGCAATTTCGTTACAACTTACGGTAATTAAAGCTACTGACTGTAATTAAAGTACTTAGAGTAATTACAGGGGCGGGTAGAT
>JANEYF010004221.1:2500-304068 GCA_029963845.1 Rhamnusium bicolor
TTTGGCACACAATGTCACAGTTGATAAGAATGTTGTAGAACCGTATTAAACTAAACTACGGCAAATATCGTGATACAAGTGTTGAAATTTTAGAGAAAATCATGGATGATAAAATTATTGAGCTTCTTTTTTACTGAAATGACCTAGTACGGATTATTTAAATATTTACCTAATTAAAAGTAGCATAAAATTAAAAGTGTAAATAATCTAATGTTTCTTAAAGAAGTATGTAACAAAATTTTTTTTCCAAGTTGCGAAATGCGTTTCTATTGTTGCCTTTATGTTAGTATTAGTTATTCCGGTACTGAATAAATAAAATATTTATTATTGAATGATGGGTGAGGATATGATGAACGTGGTGTGTTCAAAACAATTTGCTAATAAAACATTCGATTTCTCAATGTTAACAGTCCTATGCTTGTCTCTGCTAAGAGTGAGAATTATGTTCCTAAATTTTAAACGAATAGGGCGTGATTGGGAAAAATATTAACCCTTCATATGGCCACCATTGCAAATGTGCTGTTTTGAGTGTGGTTGCGCCCAACTATGTTTGCTATAGGCAATTTTTGCCAAAATTTCGACAATTAAATATGAAATAGTGGAGCTATCGTCAATCTGTTCCCCAAATACAAATCTTGTGTATTTATTACGTAAGTGTGTGCTAGCTGTAAAATTAATTGTTTTAGGATGTGCCCATTGCAGAAATTATGTTCCAACTAAATTTGCGGTGATAAAGCTGTGGGGAGCAAGTTGTCTGGGCACGATAGCGCAGAGGGTTAAAGCGCATTATGCGACAAGCCCGCCATACTGTCTATCTGCTCATTCGAATCCCAGCCCTTGTAAAAGGTAATAGGGGGGAATAGTTGTGTCTAGGTTTTTCTCAGTATAACTTCCATTGGAAAGCTTCTGCCTTAGAATTTTGGGGTTGTCTAACTTATGTTATGTTATTTCTTGGTATGGGATTTGTTACTAAAGAAAATTATTAAGTTTTGTTTGATTAATGTAACAAATAAATCTGTAGCCAAAAAAAATTATGGATTGATTAACTTTGGTAACCACAATGATAAAACAATCATTAGTATGTCAATTTTGATTGTATTTAATCCACTCCCAAGCAACATTCTGACGACGAACCGACGTTGCTGTTCGCAACTAAAATTCGGTGTGCGACGTACACAAAACGTCGGGATGACCAATATTTGTACTAATCTGGTCAATAAAATATGGGTCGATTCGACGTAGAGGACCGACTTTGGTCGTTGTGATTACCGACCAAATGTTCACCAAATTTTACGTCGGCTTAAGTTGGCTGTCAGCCTATTACCAACCTTATTTAAAATTTGCCCTTAATCTGACCTACAAAAGTCGGGTGTAGGTAGTGAAACTAAGCAATTTTGTATATTATTCTATTTGTCGTACCTATCTATTTATACATATAAATTTTATAAGGCGTGTTTATCATTGAGTACGTATTATATACAAAATACTTCGAATAAAATTTTAATAAATCTGGTGGGGTAAAAACTGAAACGAAAGAAATTTTATTGATACATATATATAAAGTAGGTCGAAAAATATAGTTAATTTTACGAGTAAATAAAAAACTTTTTTGCTTACTTTATTTGAAAAAAGAGGCAAATTTTGTGTATTTAAAATAATTGTACACATAAGCAACATGGCCGCCTATTATTTCCTTCTGTGGAACCAGAAAATATGGCGAAGGCGGGAATAAGTGCAACTATTTTTACTAATAGCGACTTCACGGTTAAATAATTTTACCTGCACCAACTTTTAGTAGGCTTTGGTGCAGAAATCTGCACTAACACTAACGTTCATTCCAAACAATCACGATAATATCGACCGTCTCTTGCAGTTGGTGTATAAATCTTTACTAAATATCTATCAATATCTGAATTATCGACATTAATTTTGAGGTTACGTTAGACCAAGGACCAAAAGCCTAACACCAACATCCAACCGACGTTGCTAGACGATTACGTCAGTCAGCAACGTCTAACCAACGTTGGAATGTTACCCAAAAATTACCTAAATCTAATCAGTTACCAACGTCTAATCAACGTTGGATAATAATCTAAGAACACACTCAACCTATTAAGTAGATTTCTGACATCAAACGAATGTTGGTAAATGTGCTAGATGTAAATAGTAGGTTTGCGAGGTTCAAGCTACGTTGCTCCGACGTTGTATCATAACTATAAAATTTAAGACGCTACTTGACTAATATTTGTAATAATTCTGACCTTATAATTAGTAAAAAAGTAGTCTGTAGTCGGTAAAATGTTACTTGAGATGAATGTAGCTACCTATCAAGTCGGTTACTAACGTTATACAGAAGTAGGTGTATTACCGAAAAATTAATCTGAGCTACTTAAGTTAGTCATTAACGTCTAACCAACGTTGGTTAATAACTAAAAAGGACCAAACCTATTAAGCCACTAACCAACGTCTAACCAACATTGGCAAGTGTTCCATAACAAACGACCTATTCAGTTAGTCACCAACGTCTACCCCAACGTTGGTAGGTTACTCAATATTTAACCATACCTATTTTAGTCAGCTGTCAACGTCTAACCAACGTTGGTAAGTTATTCAAAATATAACCATACCTATTTTAGTCAGTTGTCAACGTCTCATCAACGTTGGATAATAACTTGAAAACATATCAAACCTTATTAAGTCGTTTTGCAACGGCAAATCAACGTTGGTAAATTGTCCAGACTTAAGCAGTAGGTTTGCGAGGTCGGCGCAATATTTGGTTCGACGTCGTATTACAACAAAATTTAAGTTATTACTCGACTACTATTTGTAATAATGCTGACGTCAAAATTAGTGAAAAAGTAGTCGGTAGTTGATAAAATGTTGCTTGGGCTACGTACTGAAAGAGAGCTATTTAATTCTTTAGGTAAATTGTTTTAACGTAAAATACACATATAGTGGAAAAAGATCAAAATCATCAAAGTAAGCGGATCTTCTTGAAATTGCATAAGAGTGTATTATACAGCGTGTCCGTAAAGTATGTAATGAATTAATCATTTCTTAAACCAAAAGTATTAAGAAAATCCTCGGACACGAGGATTTTTAATTTCAATTGTGTACTTTATCCTTCTTTTCTTTTGATTATGACGTTATCACTGTTTCCGTTATGATGTCATCGATATTTTTTTAATGGTACACCCTGTATATTTCTCTAATTTTGGATTCTGCTTCAACGGCTGATTCCAAATATGTACTTAGTGTCTAAAATTGATAAGTTGGAAGATACGGCCATTTAAAAAACAAGTAAAAAAGTTTCTTATTAATTTTTGAAGTAGGCTAATTTTGTTTTTTTTTGTTTTATCATTATGGTCTTTGACAGTGAATCACGTAGTAATACTTCACCCAGTAGTCGTATTTCAATAATTATTGTTGATTTATTTTAACTTATAACATGAGTGGATCTGTAAAGCAGAGATTTAAAATCCTTACGATGAATGGGTAAGATGATGGGATGCGAACTCAACAAGAAGTATGTAATTTATTTCATACTAAATATCCAGTATGATCCATCTCAATCGACAGTGAGTAAAATTAAAAATAAAATTAGAGAGACTCGTACAATGGAAGATCTATTCAAAACAGGTCGCCCAGGTGTTGACGAGGATACAAAGTTAAATATTTTACTGGCTGTTGAAGAAAATCCACATACCAGCATTCGCCAGGTTAGTCGCAATTATGATGTTACTGAAACGTCAATACATACAGATTAAAATTAGAAAAATGGCATCTCTTTAAGATTCACCTAGTGCAAGAACTAAGTGATAATGATCCAGATTTTGTGAAACAATGATCTGCACAATAATTATCATACCTATAAGAGCAGGCTCGTTCGATTCTATGCCTGTAACTTTTTGTTAAGCAGTGTTATGATCGTAATCTACATATTCTTCTACCGACATTTTTGCTCATTCCTTTGACCTTTATGAATTATGCTACGTTCAGAATGTTTGGTTGAAAGGATATAAAATATAAAAAAAAAAATAAAAGGAAATATAATATAAATAAATGACAATATAAAAATAATAAACAAAACAATATATAAAATAAAATAATAGTAAATAATAAAAATATTAATAGGTAATAATAAAATATATAAATAATAAAAAGTGTAGATAAAAAAAATGTATTTATAAAATGAACTAATATATAACAGGCAAGGAAAGCTATACTATATTAATCACATATGCAAAATTTTTCTCTTCTGGATACGATACTAATTTAATTAACTTTAAACTCCTAGTCTTAAGGATATATGCCCATAATGAGTATTGGATTATAAATTCATAATTTTTTCAGTAAAGAATATATAAAAAAAGATTGGAATCGAATATATACACATTATTATTTATTTATAATTTTTAATATTGTCACGTATTTGCTATCCACACAAACACCCCACACCATAGATTCGTTGACTGAAAGTCCAGGTAATACTTACTACTTTATTAACTAATTAATAATTAACAAAAATAACTTAATAATAATAATAATAATAATAATAATAAATCGCCTTTATTTACAGCGTAGTTCAGCTAAAGCTGTTCTACCACTAAACTGTACATACTACATTGAGAAAAAAAGAAGTAGAAAAACACATGCAATTAATTGATTATATATAAAAATAACTGAACACCAGAATCATCATTTGAATACCACTTTCCTTACCTATTTCAATACTGGTTCTAACACTTGTTCAAAATGAAAGACGATATAAAAAAAACATAAATACATATAAAGATAAGATTTGGCATTATGAGGTGGGCGTTTGAAGCAGCATTTTTTTAAAGCGAAACTTAAAAGTACATTTAGA
Source organism: Rhamnusium bicolor (assembly GCA_029963845.1). Classification (NCBI taxonomy): domain Eukaryota; kingdom Metazoa; phylum Arthropoda; class Insecta; order Coleoptera; family Cerambycidae; genus Rhamnusium; species Rhamnusium bicolor. The sequence goes on from JANEYF010004221.1 coordinate 7,368, forward strand.
TAGATCCTTTATTTCATCAGGGGTATGGTTGTATATTGACGCAGCAGCATACCTAAATGATCTTTGGTAAATTGAGATTCTATGTGCAGGTATTCTAGTCTATAATTAAATCTAGTATCACGACTATGTACTGAGAAATTTGATATTAGTAAGTCAAAGAGATATGTAGGACATCGGTTGTGTATTACAGAATGGACAAGACTTGCAAGATGCAACCTGGCCCTATCCTTCATTTTCAGCCAGTTTAACTCTCTAATTTTACAAGACACATGGTCACTCCTCCTCAGACCAAATATGAATCTAACACATGCATTCTGAAGTTTCTGAATTCGCATGGAAGTAATTTGATCTAAACACGGCGTGTAGACAACATCACAGTAATTAAATAATGATAGTACCAAACTATCACATAGCATCCTCCGTAAACTAGTGTTCAACAAGAAACGATTAGCATACAAACATCTTAAACTACAATAGGCCTTGCGTATTACCGTAGCGACATATTCTTTGAACCGAAGATCCTCGTCTAAAAGCAGACCCAAGTTTTTATAAGTACTAACTATTGGCAGGCGTGAACTATTTATTTTGATCTCGATATCATTGAGATGTGTGATTTTTAATTTTTTCGGACCAAATACCATCACATATCTCTTATTTGGGTTTACTTTCAGACAGTGATCTTGAGACAATGAAATAAGTTGTTGCAGCTCATCATTTATTATATTAATTGACGGAATTACATCATGAGCACTTATGTGTTTGTAGATTTGGAAGTCATCTGCATATGCATGGTGTTTACAATACATTAGGGTTTAGAGAAATCAGCCGTATAGAGCAAATAAAACAGAGGTCCCAAAATAGATCCTTGAGCGATACCTTTATTAATTATTTTCGAATTTGAAGTGTTACCTTCAAGGGATACTTTTGGGATCGATTACTTAAATATGTATTTAAATAGTTCACTATCTCCGAATCAAAACCAAAATATAAGAATTTACTGTCACAGTAGCTTATAATTTAAGGTGTCGAATGCTTTGCTGTAGTCAATCATTACAAGAACAGTCAATTCAGATTTGTCCAAGCTGAAAAAATATCACTGGTGACTTTTGTTAAAGTGGTAGTTGTACTGTGATGTTGTCTAAATCCGGATTGCGACACGGGAATAATGAAGTACTTAACTATAACCACAATCACACATTTATGAATCAGTGCTTTAATCTATAAATTATTTCTTCTTCACTCGTTCGATTTCAAATTCAGACTGACTTCTCGACAATACGTGGATGTGCTCTCGGCTACAGTGGCTTTCCGCCTCTTTGGCGCTTGCCATGGGTTATTATGTGGTTCTTATTGACGTATTTTTGACTGGTTCATCTAAATAGGGATAGAGTATTTGGGATTCTACAATTTCTGTTTGTGTGTTAGTATTACACATGTGCCAGTTACTTGTTCTTATTTCTAGTTAGCATTAATATATGTTTTATTCTGTTATGTGTAAAGTTTATTGTGTTTATTTGGCATCTTTTCTTACGTTTTACAGTTTTAAACATAGGTGAATATTTTTGTTTGTTTAGGTTTAGGGGTTGAAAATGGAGTTTAGGTATGGGTGTTTTGGGGCGGTATATATATATATATATATATATATATATATATATATATATATATATATATATATATATATATATATATATATATATATATAATATATATATATATATATATATATATATATATATATATATATATATATATATATATATATATATATTATTGTGATAATAAGGTTTATTGTATTTTATTTATTTATATAATTTGAAAAATTTTGAATTGTTTTATTGAAACAGTTATAGAATTGAAAATTTTGTGTTTTATTAAAATCTATGAAAATTGACGCCTTTATTTAAATTTGTATTTATTTTTTATTTATGCCCTTGTATACCCAAACTAGCTCAGATTTTAATTTATAAAATTTTACTTACTTTTTATTTTCTTTTACTCTCACTCAGGATGCAGGTTCAATTTTGTTCTTTCTAGTTAGTATATTTTCAAAATTTAAATTCACAAAATCAGTACACATAAAAAAAAAACTAAACACTTTCAGAAAACAATTGAGGAGTTTGTTTTTAATAAAATATTTTTTAAAAATTTTAACAAATGTATTTACAAATCTTAACTTAAATTAGCCCACCAAATTTTAAAATCTCGAGATTTTACCTTATATTCTTTATCCTTGCGGTTGGCCGACCTGTCGTTTCTTCTCAGCTGTTACCACGCTTTAATGTTTGGATATGGCCGCTCCCAATTTCCTGATATGCTTGTATAGTTTATTTACTTTAATTTTGTGTTTTTGTGTAGCTGGATTTTTTATAACTGGTAAGTACTTACAAATTTTTTTACGGTTTCTTTATTTTCTTGGCTTGAAATCTGATTTTACAACCTTTTATTTACTATAAATTACTCCTAACCTTGATTTTATTAATCTTTCTTCTATTTAATTTGATTCGATTCCTTTCCAATTTTTAAAACTCTCTCCTCTTTTTCTATCAATAACAACCCACCATCCATTGTTTTCTCTGCTTACTTTAATTTTGTATATAGTAAAATCACCAAATTTCAAAATTGACTAGTTGTCACAAATTATTTTTTAATGTCAAATATTTTTAATTTTGAAAATAAAAACTTTTATACTACTTTTTTGTTGCTTTTTTAAAACAATATTCTTTTCTTGATACTTTCCTGAGAATTTTCTGTAAATTTGCATGTGTTACGTTCAGTATAAAAATTTTTATCTTTCACATCTCATTTTCAAAATTTTCTTAGCAAATGCCCTATCATTTTAAACAAACTCCTTTTTATATAACTAGAACTAAATAACTACTGATAACAAATCTTTTCATATCTAGGTTAACATATCTTTACTCAAAACTAATATTTTGTTTCTACATTTTGTAGGCTGTCGATATTGGTTTCACCCCTTTTGCACACACTTTAACACTGTGTCTTGAGCTACCCCACTCACATACGAAGCACTGAGTTTCTCCTTTGTCCTAATGGCATGTCTTTGCACATCAATGGATTTCCTGTTTAGTTTTTTATGAAAATATAGTTCAACTATGCTGTCACACATACAAAAATCAAGAAATGTTTATGTTTCAACCCCAATATTGGAAAAATTATTATGGCATTCATCTAAACACATTACTGCACCTGTTTGGTAAGTTTTATTTCAGTTTATATTCACTTTTACAGACCATGCACTTTTTATGTTTCGTTATGAAAGTTTTAAGATAATTTACAATATTTTCCCCTGTTTATTGAATGTTGCGTTTTTTTAACTTTTTATCTAAAGTTCAATTACATTGACTCTATACTAGATTTTTAATAAATTTCCCCTTTTAAAAGTATATACTATAACAATTGTCTCTTTTATAGGTGAAATCTTTCCCCTGAAATTATGCAACTTTTAATACTTCTGGAGTTAATTGAAGTGAAATTTTTATATGGGACTACATTGGTGACACCTTTTCGATGGCAGGAAATACACAATAGGTCTCTCGTCAGCTCTGCCAGTGGAGATCCAGGACTTCGACTTGACACCTTTTTCTTGTTTTTTATTTGTTTTTTCATTAATTTTTTATGGCCAATTTGGCTTTGCAAATACCTTATACCTAACTACATTTTTGATATGAACAATAAATACTTAATACTACTACACATATGTTAAAAACTAAATTAAAATTATTTTCTGAAATTGTTCATTTTTAAATGTATGCATGTATTTATTAAACTTTTTATTTTTTACTGCATGTTTGCACTCTATTTTTGTACCTCTATTTATCTGCATTTTATTATACTAACGAAAATAATTAAAACCTTTTAAAATAATTTACAATATTGCTAAATGTGATAATATATATATATATATATATATATATATATATATATATATATATATATATATATATATATATATATATATATATATATATATATATATGTATATATATATATATATATATATATATATATATATATATATATATATATATATATATATATATATATATATATATATATATTATTAAATATGATTTGAAGGAAACAACTACTCAGCGGGCAAATACCCCGACCTGCATTGAATTACAATATATATATATATATATATATATATATATATATATATATATATATATATATATATATATATATATATATATATATATATATATATATATATATATATATATACATATTTTCGAAGCTCCTTAGCCTACATAAATCAATATACGTATCAAATTATATTCCGGTGCTATTTAATTATTGGAAATCAAACATCACTATTTCATTACAATTGTTTAACAATGGAAACTGATTTCAAATTAATGATGGAACGTTATAATATGTGACCTAAATTGACTGAATTTTGGTCTCTATTTTAACAAAAGAATTTTCAATAATTCGTTATATAAACAATAAAATAATTGATGTAATATGGGACATTCAGTAAATTTAAATGGATTTCAAAATTGTCATTAAGCTAATACATACATAATATAATCAGCATACAGCAATGCAATAAACTGCAAAATTAATTGTCAATTTATTCCAACAAAACTATTGGTTAACTATTTGCCTTCATGATGAATAGCAGTATAGAACGATTTTGAAAAAATATTTAATTAATATTTTTCTGATCAGTGAGCTACAAGCAAATCTTTCAATTTACGAAACACAAATTTGAGTAAAGCTACGGGAGCTCTATGTTAAAGTGGAGTTCAAACCATATTTTAGGGTTAATTATTATAATTATTCAATCAAAAAATACAGCAAATGAAATCATGAATACTGATAAAGGTATAATAAAAATTAAAATGTGAAAATATTCCAACGAGAGATGAAATTAATTTACAAATAGTAATAAATACTCAAAGTAATAACTAAATACTAGTATTCCTAATCCTTTCACTTTATTTAATTGAAGATTAAATAAAGTTGCACATACATTTCTTGATGATTTATAAATTTGTAACATACAAAGATGGAGTTTCCGTTATTTAGTTAGTACACTATTATCACATAGAGAATAATAATTCTGAGATCCTCATTGTTGACGTTGCATGTACCTACTTCGTACTGACGAAAGTAATAACCAGAAACCGGTCTGCGAATGGTATATGCAACGACCTCAATAAGGTTTTTCATTTATTTGGTAAAAATCCTTTACTAGTGGACAATCACAATAATTAAAGCTTTGTATGACACAAATTTATAAATCATCAAGAAGTGTGTATGCTAACTTCATTTAATATTCAACTAAATAAAGTAAATGGACTAGACTTTGGTACCTTGTATTTAGGTATTACCTTAAGTATTAATTAGTATTTGACATTATAAATATTTTAAAATTGTATATTGTGTAATAAGTTTGGAATATGGTATATTACACACGAGTGGAAAGTATGTCACTCAAGCCGAAAAGCGAGGGGAATAGTTCATGAGTGCGGAATAGCCATTTCAAACGTATTACATACTACACTTCTTCTACGACTATAAATTATTTAGGTCATTAAATTTTAATAATTGATCCATTAATCTCTAGCAGGTAATAAAATTTATTTTATGCTCTTTTATTTATAACGTCAATCTTTTATCAAAATTTTATTTTATTCTTCTTTTCTATTTATAAAATTTGTATTAATATTATTGCAATTCTGAAAATTAAAATTTGGTGTATTACATATTTTCTGATGTATTTTTGTTAATTAAGGAATGCAGAGGTGTAACAAATTGTAGATGGACTCTAGATTGAGGTTCCAGTTTCAATGAGTTGTGTCATTATGTAATTGGCATCATTTAATCTGTTATTCAACGAATTACACAGCCCCACAAAAAAAATTTTTCTGACCTAGCAATGAGACGAGTATATCCTTATGTATTTTTTGATCGCTGATTCCGAATCCGGGGTCAAAAAAAGTCGTACACCCCCAAAAAAAATTTTAGAGCCAAAAAACACCCCCTGAATCGTTTTGTTTAATATTTTCGGGAAAAATTGAATGTATTACGATAAAAATAAAGGTGAATTGCAGCGTTCACCCTATAGATATGAAACGCACCCCCATAGAGGGTGAGAACCACCCTCATCTGCCATCAAACCAATTGATAACGACAATGACTGAAAAAACATCTAAAAATGTTTAAGTTTCGTTAGGTTTGCAATAAACTGACGTAGAATTCACGTAATACCCCAAAGCTACCCCTATAGCGTTATGAAAAACAACCCTTAACTTCAATTACAGAAAAAAAGAAAGGAAAAAACATAAAATTTGATAACGATTTCATTATATGGATGTTCTTATTTGCAGAGATCCTTATGGCTAGGATATTAGCAGTCATTTGTCATCAATCTTAACACCATTTGGGTATAAAACGCATCCCTGAAGGGGTGAGAAGTACTCTTACACTAGTAGCTTTTAATTCTTCTTTTTTTAATCTTTTTTTATGGTATCTTTTAACTTTATTTTCAAACGATCTTCTTACTGACTGTCGTTTGTGTTGTTCTTTCGTGTCTCTTTTCAGAGACCAACAGTAGTCTGCTATCATGTGTTCGTCCCATCTTCCTTGACATTGTTTTTCCATTTCGGCTATGTCCTGGTGGAAACGTTCCCCTTGTTCTTCACTATAGTCACCTAAATTTTCCGGGAAATAATTATTTCAGACTACTGTTGTTCTCTGAAAAGAGACACGAAAGAACACAAACGACAGTCAGTAAGAAGATCGTTTGAAAATAAAGTTAAAAGATACCATAAAAAAAAGATTAAAAAAAAGAAGAATTAAAAGCTACTAACGTAAGAGTACTTCTCACTCCCTTCAGGGATGTGTTTTATACCCAAATGGTGTTAAGATTGGTGACAAATGACTGCTAATATCCTAGACATAAGGATCTCTGCAAATGAGAACATCCATATAATGAAATCGTTATCAAATTTTATGTTTTTTTCCTTTCTTTTTTTCTATAATTGAAGTTAAGGGTTGTTTTTCATAATGCTGTAGGGGTAGTTTTGGGGTATTACGTGAATTCTACGTCAGTTTATTGCAAACCTAACGAAACTTAAACATTTTTAGATGTTTTTCAGTCATTGTCGTTATCAATTGGTTTGATGGCAGATGAGGGTGGTTCTCACCCTCTATGGTGGTGTGTTTCATACCGATAGGGTGAACGCTGCAATTCACCTTTATTTTTATCGTAATACATTCAATTTTTCCCGAAAATATTAAACAAAACGATTCAGGGGTGTTTTTTGGCTCTAAATTTTTTTTTTGGAGGTGTACGACTTTTTTTGACCCCGGATTCGAAATCAGTGATCAAAAATACATAAGGATATACTCGTCTCATTGCTAGGTCAGAAAAATTTTTTTTGTGGGGCTGTGCATCAATGTAGCCTTCAACTAGGTACTTCAGTCGATTTTTATTCCCCATGTATTTTTAATGTGGTAACATCGGCACTGACATCAAGCAACATTGTGGCAGACGTACGTCTAAAACAATGACTGGTTTGGAATTTGGTACTTGCAAGAATGTTGCCACTTGTTTGAGCATATTACCCAGTTTGTTAATTCCTACTACTTGTTTCGTAAAACAACCTTTTTGATAATTAAAAATAAATGTTTTCCTCGGCATTTGTAGGTCAGAGATCAGCAGATTTTTAAAACATAATAAAATTATCCTGTTAACGTGAATTCTTTTGGAATTTTTGTTTTCGTGTCTTGAGTCTTAATTCGGATTACTTCATTTTTTCTACACGCATAATTAAAGTAACCTAAAACACAAAAGATAAACAATAACTATTTATGTTGTTTACGTTTGTTCCAAGACATTTATCATCTAGATCCAATCAAGATCGAATTCCAATGATTTCATTAATAAGGTGAAAAACATTCAGTTGCAAGAAAGTGAAATTCGGATCTCCTTTGACGTTTGTTCATTGTTTCCAAGTGTTCTGATACCACAAACCTTGGACTATCTTAAGGATCTACTCGGCTTAAACAATGTCAGCCAAGATGTACCTAGTAAAAGAGTATCTTCAAATCACTAAACTTTACATGAAATAAAATTGCTTTCAATGCAACGATAATTTCTTCAAACTACATGAAGAAACAGTATTTGTCATCATTCATTGCCAGGCTCTTCATGAACAGATTCGAGACAGAAGCAAAAAAAAATAATTTGAGTATTTTCCCAGGGTTTCGCTTAGGTGAATGATATGTTTGCAGTGTTTGATACAAAGTCGCTGATATTGACAACTTTGTTTCGCGTCAGTTAAATTCCCTTACGAAATTTAAAACTCTGGACAACTACCATTTTTAGATGTATCAATAATTAGAAATAGTGAAAATAAATTAGGAATTTGACATACACAGTAAAGATACCAATACTCTAAGATATATTCCTAAGGATTCTCACCATTGTGCTCAACACAAAATGGCGAGTTTTCAATTCTCTAGTCCATCGCCTATTAAGCTTCTCCCTCAATAAGAAGAGGTTTGAAAGAGAAAAAGCATTGATTAAGGATATAGCTGCGAGTAATGGATATTTTGTAAGTTTAATTGAGAAAATAATTAGGAAACGAAAATTTAAACACTTCGAAATTCCTCGTCTTTTCAAAATGAAAGAGAAAATCTGAAATGTGTATCGATCAATTCATTCTTCGATTCATCCGTAGTATTGATAAGATTTTTAAAGATATAGGTATGACAGTGGTTCATTCATCGGGAAATAAACTACAACAACTTTTATGCAATCCAGAAGATAAAATTGAAACAAACGAAAAGTCGAAGATTTACGAAATTAGCTGTAAAGACTGTAATCAAAAGTATGTTGGACAAACTAGACGATCAAATGAACCTAGAATTAAAGAACATATGGCCTATCTCAAATGTGGTAGAACAATTAAGTCTAGTGCTGCCCAACATGCATTTGAGAACAACCATAAAATAGATATTAGCAATTTAAGACTAATTAGGAATGTAACAAATACTAGAAAGCTGGATGCATTTGAAAGCTTGGAAATTATAAAGTGTAAAAATAGTATGAATAGTGGCAGAGATCCAATCCCAAATAGCCTGCATTGTTGACTAGTGGGTCACGGTTCACCGAACCGTGACAATAGTTTTGTTATAAATAGGACACATTGTTAGCACAAGATTAGTGGGCCGAAATTTTCCGAGTGAATATTTCCGAATATTGCGTAAATTACGGTAATATTTGCACCCCGAGAAGGAACAAAGAAATATTTTCGAAACTTTCAAAGCATTTTTCGGAAATGTTCTCGGGAATATTCTAGAGAACGTTCTCGAGAATGTTTCTCAAAGTTTTGTTCAAAGATTATATAATTACATAAAAATTTTAAAGGAATATTTTCTGTGGAATTCACAAAATATTTAGCCAAAAGTCATTTGTAGAGCACGAGTATCAGTTGGCAACTGTTACGAGGTCAGATAATATGAGTTGGTTGAAAGGCATGTATATTAAGACAAAATTAAAAAATTTAGCAGCAGCTATTCTAGGTTTACCTGCTTCGATAGCAGCTACTGAGAGATCATTTAGTACTTACTCTTTCGTGCACTGTAAGAAAAAAATCGATTGACTACAGGGAGAGGAGGTAAACTATTATACATTGTACACGATACAAAATTACTCAAAGAGCAAACAATTTCTATTAATCTTTTTCCTGAGACTAAAATGTTGCCCGCGTTTCAAACTCGGCAAAGCACTTGCTTTTATAAGGAAGTCATCGAGCAACCAAAAGAAGGAGCACTACATAGATTGAATATACATCGAGATCTATTCTCATGTAAATATTCATCGCTCCAAATCTTGGACCCCGAAATTTTTATATCGACACGAACAATGCATATTTACGGTATTGTCAATTTTGATTTAGCAAATGCATAGAAATGGTATATTAACTTAACAGTTCCTTATTTAATGCAATTCTAAAGAGGCACTGTTTATAACAATATAATAATTTTGGGGTCCAGATTTTAGAGCGGTAAATTTTAACATGAGATGGAATTATCTATGTATATTTAATTTATGAGCAGTATCTAGGAACATATCTGATGGTGACGATGATTCAACGTCATCAGAATATGAAAATATATCACTCCAGGATACTAATGCAAGTGTGAGCACCTTTTCAGATATTGAGGTGATGAATAAGACAATTGTTTTATTTTGTTTTATTTTTTAGTGTAGAAATGTATTTACTTATTTCTAACTTAAAATATCTAACGTTTGTTATATTAAATAATATGAAGTAGAATGATAACTAAAGTTTATTTTTTATTCTACTAAAATTTTTCTTTTCTTTCTTGGGGCGTACTACCACGTGGATAATTCTTGGTCATCTAAGAGTATGATATTGGAAAAATATCCAAGAATTATTTATATGGTAGTAAGCCACAGCTTATTACTACGTAACAGTACTTAACATTTTTTTAAACTTTGACGTAGATGAACGGACGTAGATGAACGTCACATATTTGACACTCAACGTCGCAAATAATAACAAAAGGATACTCACGTCATAGACCTAAATTGATTTTTATTAATTTCTTACCATATGTATATATTTTTGAATTATTAGCTGCTGTAAGAATTAAGTCACTGCCTTTCTTATAATTTTCTAACAGACTTCTAGGAATAGTTGACTAATCAGCACGTGTATCTATTAAAAACCGTAATTTATTAGTAAAATCAAAAGAAGAGGATATCAATCTAATAAAACATTGTCCTTTGTCGTAACATTGGTTTTAGTTAGTTTTTTTTATTGATGATGCTGATGTATCTCACATTTTTGATGAATACATCAAGGGCCACCACATTTAAAAGCTTTGTTTTTAAATAACTGATACCAATAACATTCTTTATTATTTGTAGGATCGAATTTAAATCTATTACCACGACTAGAAGACCTTGATCTAGCTCGTGATCTACTCTAATATTTCTGTTCATTTTCTCACCTTGAGGTATCTCTCCCTCCTTACGGATTTGGAAAATAGTTCCTGTTTCCCTTTTTCTGGCGAAACCCCTCGCCAGGGAACCCTCCCTTCGCCTCATTCCATAAAAACTAGCGGGGAAGGCAGACTTCCCTTAGTCTCAGTTGTGTAATACTTATCCTTGTTCTTCAAAATTAATTTTGTTCGATATCAGTTTGTCCAGTGTTTTCCCCAGAGCTGGTGTGAGACAGATCGGTTTCCATTTACTACTGCTTTTCGAAAGCCAAATAACCTTAGATTAATAATATAAAGATAAGAAACAACCATAAAAGATACGCTGATTATTATGACCGATACATAAACAACAATTTGCATGTTTATATATCAACGTATCCAAAACAAACCAGGAGCGGTTCCAGGCTTCAGCGTTTATTTTAATACTTTTGCATAACTAAAAACTTAATAGGTATACAAAATTTGTTTGCTTAAGTAATGTATTTTTCAATGCTATTCTGCTGTTATTTTAATCTATGTTGTTTTTAAGTGATAAGTGATAAACTTTAGCTTTGTGTTATTGGGTACTGATTAATAATCGATTTTTAGTTATAAAGATCTATTTAGTGAACATTTATTGAGAAACAATGAATAATAAATGTGTAGTGTGTGGCCAAAGAGGAAAACAACGGGGTTGTTAGCTTTATAAAAAAATACAAAACAATATTTGATTCCATTTGACCAGTAAAAAATCTACATTTTATTAAAAAAAGATCCTTATACAAAAACATTTATTTTAAATTGAATGAAAAGTTCATTCTTAAGGTATCTCATAAACTGTACATGTACAAGTCTGTTGATATTTTTTTAAATCAAGTTTAAAGGTTGCTATTAAATAAAATGTGTTTATTTTCAGATTTCCTGAGAATCTGGTGAGAAGAAAGAGTTGGCTAAAAGCTCTCAAAATGGAAAATGCCAGTAAGTGGCACTACATTGTTCAGAACACTTAAAAAAAGTGATTATACTATTAAAAGATCTGGATTATTCGAAGTAAATTATATTGAAAATTAATAATATACTAAGGAGCCACTCATTCATACCTCATGAAATGATATCAAGTAGATACCTACAAAGCACCAACTATTTTGTTGATATGTTTCTTTCATTGCAGTGATTTAGGTTTGTATATTTCAAAGAAATCTCACTTGTTTCAGCATTGAAAATTATATTCCTTCGCCATCATTAGTACCCAAGATAGCTTGGTATGTTAAATTTAAATATACAGTGCATTGATCCATAAAAGAATTTTTAGATCACTGCACACTACATTTAAATAAATTAAAAATATCTACAATTTGATATGCCAGACATGGCCGTTGCTTAAAAATAAAAAAATAAGGACCAGGGGAGTTGAAAGTGGCGGGACCTGTATATTTAAATTTAACATACCTTGCTATCTTGAGTACTAATGGTGGCGAAGGAATTAAATTTTCAATGCTGAAACAAATGAGATTTCTTTGAAATATACAAACCTACATCACTGCAATAAAAGTAACATATCAACAAAACAGTTGATACTCTGTAGGTACCTATATACTTGATATTATTTCATGAGGTATGAATGAGTGACTACTTAAATTATTAATTTTCAATATAATTCTCTAATAACCTGGACAGTACGTGTGAAGAAGTGGTGACAGTGTTGCCAGGAGAAAAATGAAACAGCATTGATTTTCAACACTTTTATTTCAGATCTTATAATAGTATGATCACTTTTTTTAAAGTGTTGTGAACACACGTAGTGCCACTTACTGGCATTTTTCATTTTGAGAGCTCTCAGCCCATTTTATCTTCTCTCGAGATTCTCGGGAAATCTGAAAAATAAACACATTTTTTAATAACAACCTTTAAAATTGAATTAAAATAATATCAATTGACTTTAAAACATCTACAATTTGTGAGCAACCTTATGAATAAAATTTCCATTGAGGTTAAAATAAATATTTTTGTATAAGTATCTTTTTTGATAAAATGTGGATTTTTTACTGTTCAAATGGAATCAAATAATGTTGTTTTTGTAAAGCTATTATTAATTTTAATTATTTTTAAGCTTTCACACTTTTGCATTATGCCTGCCATGATTCGTTTTGTTTACTTAACTGTGAAAAGATAAACAACCCCGTGGTTTTCCTCTTTGACCGCACACTACACACTTATTAGTCAGTTTTTCTTAGTAAATATTTATAAATAAATTTTTTATAACTAAAAATCGATTACTAATCACAGTATCAAATACCAAAACTTTAAAATCATTTAAAAAACATAGATTAAAAATGACAGACGTCGTTTTATAGAACACTATTTGTTGTCAAGAGTCAAGACGGTGATAGGTCGGGCATCGATCGGGTTCCTCGTGCTTGTTCGTGATTCTGCCCAATAGAAATAAAACCAGTGATAATATTTACGTAACTCGCGTGAGGTATAGATGAATCGGACAACTTTTTATGTTTTGTTACTCATCTTCTAGTATTATTAATCTGAGCAAATAACCCTAGATATTTTCCAGATGTTGGATAGGTTTTTTCTTTTAGGCATTTGTTATATAATTCTGTAATATATCCTCCTATTATTGGAATTAGCTTTTTAATGGCCTTGTTCGATATGTCTTATTCTCCCATTGCTTTATAATTTTTCATGTTCATGACGGTATTTTGTATTTCGCTGAAAGTAAAAGGTTTGTCATTTGTATGCTCATTTTTTAATTCTTTTATTTTTCTTCTTCTAGTTTTTGTTATGTCGTCATCTTGTTCCTCCTCATCATTTGGGAAGTATTTTGTTATTAATTGGTTAATTGTATTTTCCTTGTTTGTTGTCCATGTACCATCATCCTTTTTTTATTGTTCCCATGTCTTTTCGTTTTCCATTTTTTTCCCGTTAATCTTTTTTGCTTTCCAGGGGTCGTTACCCTTCTCGGTGATGAAATTTCTAATTGATTTTACTTTTTTATCTTTAATTAGTTGTACTTCCTCACCCCTCAAAGTGAGGAGGTTATGTATTTGTGCAAAAATTTTGAAAATTTTTATTGCAAAAATCAGACAGAAAAAATGTTCTGTCTGCGTGTCTGTGTTCGCGATAGCAACTACAGTTTTTGAGATTAAACCTTATGAATTCAAAATTTCGAAAAATTTATCTATGTTTTTAGATTTATTATAGGTGTCTATTTGTTTGAAGATGTCAGTTTTTATTGATATTTAAAAGATATTGTGGTGCCTCTTTTTGAATAAGTTGCAGTTTCTTGGTGGGTTAACTTTCCGAGACATTTCACTTAGTTTTTGTCACCATTAGATGTTCATGTTCGATTACTACGGTACGATAAAATATATAATGTCGTCACACTTTGTGTACCGCTTGTACACACTGGCAAACCCAACAAAAAATGCTTCAGCTTAGTCCTGAACGCACTAAAGCTCAAGCTTTGGAATCTTTCGCCCTATACTACACTATCTTAAAGCTAAGCACTCTATCAACTAGTTCAACCTACTATACTAAGTTCAGAGTCCTGTCTCAATGTTTAAGGAAGAACACTTACCGTTCATCGGTGTCCTGTCACTTTGTTACCACTAGTATTCTGTCCCTTTAGGGCTTTGACCTCCGCACTGAATTCACCGCACAAAGACCCCCACAATCAACAGCTGCCTCTTAAGTTCGAAAACACTAGAAAATCCAAACTACCATCCGGTATCACGATTGGCATCCAGTGATCTACGCTGACAGTCAGCTCATCGGTATCTATCTGTATCTGAAAAGCTTGAATGTGCAGTATGGGGAGTAGACGTCTGTAATGCATTCATTCATACGTGCTTCCATAATTGGCTGCTTTTGTATTATTTTACTTAATGAACTTTGACAACTTTTTGAGAAATTAGTAAAAGCATTGAATAGGTCTTTTACCGAATTTCCTTCTTTTGAGGATTTTGGTACTTCCGACTGAAATTGTACAATATTCGGAATTTGGCAAGTCTCCCAATTTTGTATTAATATTTCTCAAACCTTGAAATTAAGTTGTTAATTTTTTTTCTGTGTTTGATTTTATTTAAATCACGTCGGAGTCACCATTTTGTGAGGACCACCATAATTAATCAAAAACAGCAGATTTAATATGTTTATTCGAGAGGAATTGCGTAAATGTATAAGTTAAAAATATCTATTAGTAGTTCTTAAAATATCATTAATAGTAATCATTTTCCTGACTACCATAAATATAGGATTAAAATAATTAGCATAACTGTCAACGTTTGACTGTAATTGGTAATATTAGCAATGCTAGGAGGTATCAATAATGCTAACAAGTATACAAGTACGCCACAACATTGTTCTTTCTCTTTATAACCATTATGTCTTAAAGAATACATGCTTAAAGGTTCCAGTCACTGTTTGAACATTTCGATTTGCCATTGAAAATAAACAATCCTCGTATACGCGCGTCTTTTGACAGTTACAGGAAATTCAATTTATTATTCTAACTTGATTTTCAAAACGAATATATGTAGAAAATGACATTGTTGTATTATTGAAATATAAATAAAAAGGGTGAGTTCTAATGGATTTCGGGTGAAGGTTGCTAGTACTAACTATTCTAAAACGTAACCTGTGAAAACATTTAAATGCAAATAAAAGTTTAACTATAAACAACTCTGAGCGTCATGACCTTGAATCGTCGACTTGGTAAAATAATAGAATCTGATTTGGCTTGATCGAGAGAACATGGGGAGCCGACCTCACAAATATTTTACTCTAATTTTACGATGTTGCTATTGTGAATAATAAGGGAAATGGATGTAATAATTATCGTATCTTAAATTACGATGATGCTATTCTGATAAATGATAATATGGTAATGACCAGCATCGTCATTACCATTAAACATTATTATTAACATTAAACTCATTTTTCAGAATTAAGATTTGAATAGACTTAATGGAAACAGGGAATTTTTTATACATTTTTAATTATGAGAACTAATATTTATATATTGAACGTTGTTAACAAAAGAATCCAATGTGAATGTATGGATCGTGGATAAGTGAGGTTATGGAATTGAAGTTTGTCGCCTTTACCGAGAAAAATATCTAAAACATCAGTCCTCTGGTATCAGTCCTCTGTAATGTAGTAGACATTGAAAACATAGGATGTTATGATTGAGAAAGACAAAATAAAATGTTTTATTGGCACTGTGAAAGTGCGTCAAGTCGTGATGGGAATTTTCAAACTTTAAGTTGTTTTGCATCGGAAGATACTGATGAAAAAGATTCTATTAGAGATGATTTTTAGGAACATTAGACTATTCTATTCAAGAAGAGACCGAAGAGTCTGACAAGTCTAAAAATTACGTCATCCTTTACCTTAGAGTTAGAAACAACGAATTCGTTATGAAGAAGTTTATTCGGATAGCTAAGCAGGATCTAACGCTGTACCTGTAGCAAATGAACTAGAATTAAGACCCAACAATATCAAATCTAGTAGTCTCGTTAAAAACTTTAAGGAAAAGTTATCGCTTTGTTGCTGTCACGCAAAGTGGTTTGTGTGAACAAAGAGAAGTGAGGGCCATGTTTCTAAGTGTGCAAATTTCAACCAAATTGTACTAATTCTATCATATCCATTAGTCCATATGCGAGGCAACAAAGTATATTACAAGTTTAATAATGACATTGATGTTTTTGAGTAAAGTTAGTTTTTGTTCCTCTTACATAATATTTTGTTTTTTCTGTATGAAAATAATATTTTTAGTTTATATTTCCATCATTTATAGAGAATAAAAAAATGCTGACTTTGTTGTCATTTCTCTGTCTTTCACATCATTCCTCTGGGTGCAACTTTTCAAGAAACCCTTCATAAATTCAATAATAATGGATATTTAATGTGTTACGTAAGTAATATTAGGATTTAATTTTAAATAAACTCATGAATTTAATCAATTTCATATATGTTTACGATTTTTATTTTTTTTAAAATCACATGTCGAAAAAAGTAATGTTTGTGGAGAATGATCCGAGTACTTGAAAAAGGCAAGAAAAACCTAATAGGATGCTACAAATTTGTACCTATCGACAATATATGACGAGAGTACCGTTAACAATGGGTAAATTTTTTAGTGTAAATAATCCATAACTTTAACTTAAATCTATCAAATTTTAGTGAGTGATTGAAAATAGACATAATGAATACGTAATTTTATCTACTCCTCCACATTTAAAATAATAGCAGTTTAAGTGAAGCCTCAATATATTTTAATGTATTGTATTGTAAATGTTTTTTATCGAACATGGGGGTATTTATTACAATACAACAGAAAGCATCGTTATTAAAACACAAAAGACACCAATATAACCATAACAACTAATACCATTTTACAAAAAATGATTAGCAACGTAAAGCACTTTTGCATATACCACTTACTTTTAACTAAAATACCAGTCTATATTTAAACTAATTTAAGATTAACTTTAAACTAGATTAGTCAACCCAATTTGTAACCCATAACTGGAAGACCGACCCTATTTAATTGGATATGACCTTACTTTAACGATATAAAGCTTTAAGATTTATTAATTGAATTTTTACATTACTTTTTTAATCTGATACATTGGTCAAGACGCATGTATTGAAGATTGTAGTTCGTAGAGGTAGATAGACAGTTATATGATGTACTTTATTGTGTTTCCCAAAATTTTATATATAGAATCCTACGAAATCTTAAACAAATAATTATTGTATTTATATTATTCTTCGGAGGAACCTGTGGTCCAAAATTAAAATTGTCCCATGAGATAGATATACACAATCATAGTGTTTTGATAACTCAGGAATATATAAAATTTAATAAAAATATTATAAAAACAGTCTGAAAAGAAATAGATTGTCATTAGCAAAGACACTAACAATTACTGTTTCATTGGATCTTAAAACGCTTCTTTTTCTAACAAGTTATCTAAAATAATAATAATAATAATATTGACACATTTAAACTGGAAGTTAAATACATTTTTGACTACCACCCAGTTTTATACCGTATTTTAAAAAAGCAAATAACATACTGCCTTAATGCACTCAGTTGCAAAGCAATTTCTTTTAGTTTATTTCTCTAAACTTGGACATCCATAACGAGTACCTGGCTCAATGTTCAAAATTTCATATGCAATGCTGCCTATGACTGTAGCCAAACTGTCTGGTGGTTTAAAGTTTGCGGCTGTTGTGGCTCTCGTAACCTAGTTTCATATTCTCTACCACTAAACTGAGTTGCAGGCAATATGTTACACTACACAGGGTGCTTCGTATTTCAATTTCTATTTGTGGTTTATTATCCGGTATAGTGGGGTTTGTCACTGCAATTGAAATAAAATTGAATCATTGCAATTGAAATGAAATAGTTGCAAATGGAAATTAAATTATATATGTACGGAAAACCCTTATTATTGTCGTTTTTAATTTTACAATTGTGCAGTGATGTAAAATGCTCGATCTTTTTGGAGAACATTTTCGAAACATGAATGAGAATAAACGAATATTAACGAAAAAATCCAGAGAATATATATTTCGGGGTAGAAAATATATAAAAAAATACTTTCCTGGAAATTCTCGAGTTTCTCACATTTCGGCACTAACCATTTTCAGTTCTCGTAATTAATTTTTTTACGTTTTCAAATTATTTTTAAAAAATACAATATTCTTCAGGGCTACTAGGACTAGGTATCAGATATTTTCGCATAACAGTCCAAGCGTTTTAAAAAATATGATATTTGATTTGCTTCGTATTTATGCATTTCTAAAAATAATAGTAAAGTAATTATTGGGTAATAATCATCCTTTCATACCTAACATGATAACAATAATAAATACCTATAGTTTCTTATATTTTATACTGTCATTCTCATCTGTATGCGCTAGTATAAAAGTTTTAGATAGATAGGTAGTGAATCAAACACAACACTTCCAATACATTTTATCGAGTTCTGGAAGACTGAAAGACGATATAGCTAGAAACTTTATTTAAAAGCATAGGTAAATTAGACAAAAAAAGTCTATAATCGGAAATTGTTTTCGAATATACGTGGTGAGCCATGACGATTCTATATTGTCAAGTGAATTTTTTTTTAAATGAAATGCCATGTATACCGGAACATTTTTTGAAACCTTTTGTAGCCTCCTTTCACTCCTGTATTATTATCGACTTTCTCCCAACTGCTTAAATGTAATGATTTTTTTTTGTTGAAATTATATATATTTACCATTTACACGTGCATATTAAAAATATCACTACACATATCGAAAACTACAGGCAAATATCTTTATTAACTTCACTATCGAAGGGATTTGAAAAGGTTATATATAATCGCTTAGTGGCTTTTATCAACATAAACAATTTACTTTGTACCTCACAACACCGGTTTCGAACAGGAAGATCATAGAATCTGCTTCGACCAGTCACTTTAATTTTGTTTATAGTGAGCTAGATAAAGGCAAATATGTAATGTCAATATTATTTGATCTATCAAAGGCTTTCGATTCGGTAGATCCAACAATTCTGATAAATAAATTACAAGCTTTAGGTATTAGAAGAAATATTTTAAATGCCCTCAAGTCCTATATGGAATCCAGGAAAATCTTAGTAAATTATAATGGTGTTAACTCTGAAACAAAGGATGTCTCCCTGGAAGTACCCCAAGGTTCCATAGTGGGGCCATTGCTATTTCTGTTATATATTAATGATCTGCCTGACCATATACAGGAAGGATTCACTGTCATCTATGCAGATGATACATCGGTATCAGTCTCAGCTGACTCCCCTGTGGAACTGTGTTTGAGGGTAATGTTTTATCTCAAATGAATGACTGGTGTTTTAGAAACAGACTGATACTTAATACCAACAAAACTGTTTTCATTAATTTTAATCTCAGAAGACCGTGTTTACTTGAAGAATTACCATTAAAAGACAATGCCACATTCTTGGGTACACAAGTAGACTCAAATTTACTGTGGGAGTTACAAATAAACAAAGTGTGTAACAAGCTAAGTTCCGCATATTACGCGATATTGCAGTTATCAGATACGCTTAACGAGGCTGGACTAAGAACTGTTTACTATGCTTTAGCAGTCTCCCATTTGTCTTTTAATATCATGGTGTGGGGCAGGTCAAATCGCGTGTTTGTTCACCAAAAAAGATTGATCAGATTAATATTCAAAATAAAATACGAGAGAGCTGTAGAGATACATTTGTTAATAAGAAAATATTTACAGTTCCCTGCATCTATATATAAGTGCTTAATTTTTTGTCAAATACAATTTTAAAGATTTCTGTACATTATCAGATCGACACACCTATCACACAAGAAACAATGAATTGTTAATGATACCACATCACAAAACATCTAATTTTAAACACTCGCCATATTATAGTTGCATTACACTGTATAATAGCTTACCTGACAATATAAAATGTTTTAAAATGAATAAATTTAAAATGGAAGTTAAAAAACTATTATTACTAAGGGGTTATTATAGTGTAGATGAATTTTTAAATAAACCTGATGGTTAGTGTCCTCGTTTTTGCATGTTATGTATGTGTGTATGTATTGTATGTATATGTGTATATGTAATGTATGTGTTTGTGTGTGTGTGTATATACATGTATATGTATATGTGTGTATATATATGATACGTCGTTGTTTTTTATTATTTATTCTTATTGTTAGTTTTATACCTTGTAATATATTATTAGCACATATCTGATACATTTATTTATATAATGCAAATTTGCAGTTTTCTGTATATTATATATTATTTGACATATCTAATATCATGTAACATGATCTTATAGATGAATAAAGTGAATATGAATAGGAATATGAATATGAATACAACAATCGACTTTAAGAAAAAGTATGTTAGTACCAGTTATGAGACATCTGTGTGATGACACTCAGCTATTTTAACTTCCTAAAAGTATACAGTGGCCAAAAAAGGATTTTTAAATTTAAAACTATTTGAACTGAATTTTCTCAATTTTTTCAAACGAAACATCCTGTATACTTCTGGACAATGTGATGTACGATTGGAAAAAAATTTTTTTGTACGTACATTTCGATGACTATTTGTGACCATTTTTAATTTATTGAACAATAACTGCAAAATTCAGCAACAAAAATAAAAAATGAGGGTTTTTTTAAATAATTCAAGAGAAGATATTATAATAAGCATGTTACATGATGTTTATAAAAACATCACACCAACATCAATCCAATTTTGAAGGAAAGGATAATAAATACTTTTAGAAGTATCACTCTGGCAATTTTATGAACAGAAGAAACCTCATTCCAAAGATGCATAGAAATGTGTGTCAATCAAAATGGGCAACATGTGGAGAACTTTTTATAATATCTTCTCTTCAATTACAAAAAAAAAAAATTAAAAAAAATTGAGAAAATTTAGTTCAAATAATTGTAAATGTAAAAATAATTATTGTCCACTCTGTATACATTTAGGAAGTGAAAATGGCTGAGTATCATCACACAGATGTTTCATAACTGGTACTAACATGTTTCTTTCACAAATAGATAATAATTATTACATCCAAGTGGTTGGGAGAGAGTCAATAATACTACAGGAGTGGAGGGAGGCCACAATAAGGTTCTGATATACATGGCATTCCATTTATAAAAATGTTAGTTGGCCCTGTAGAATCGTCTTAGCTCACCCCGTAGATTCGAAAATAATTTCCGGTTATAAACTTTTTTGTCTAGTTTATTTATGTTTTTAAATCAAGTTTCTAGTTATCATAGAACTCAACATATCAAAGTCGGATTCACTATTGCCCCACCCTGTATATTGGGTTAGGGGTTTTCGTTTTTATATTGTAACTGGAAGGAATCATTTCTTATACGTAAAAATATTTCTTTTTTGGTGAGTCAATATTTTTTTAATTTCAATATTTTTTGCTTCTAATACTAAAATTACTGTTATTTAATTTAATGCAATTCTTACTTTTAGACTGAGAAACTGTTTTAATAGCTTATACCATAAAATTATTGGAAGTGTTTTGTTTGATCCATCTACATAAAACTTTTATACTAGCGCATTCATATAAGAATGACAGTATAAAATATAAGAAACTATAGGTATTATTGTTATCATGTTAGGTTTGATGCTTATGTAATAACCAATAATTTTATTATTTTTTCTAGAAATAGCTCAAGCCTTAAAAAAATATAAAATTTCAACGTTAAATAATCTTAGCTTACAGCATTATAAACGAAAATTATATTTTTGTCAGACTCATAACTTCAGACTGGTTCAATCTAGTCAAACTATATACAGTGCATATTGAACAACAAAACCAGCAGAGAGAAGAAATATTCATGAAGATCGCATAGTGCGCACTAGCGACATTCGCAGAGGATGGAGTTGATGTGGGTCGCTTTGATTGGTCGGGGTCGTACTCGAGAATGTGCTGAATACTCTTGGATCGTTCATCGCACTCAATATGCTCTGAGAAGAATATTCGCGCAGAAACGTTTTTCTCTGCGCGATTGTTTTCGAGAGCATAATGGTAACGTTCTCTTATTCACAACAGTACAAAGGGTGTAATACAAATTTCAAATATAGGTGCAGGGCCTAGTAGTTACATAAGATACTACCTATACCCATTATCTAGTTTCACAGAATTAGCATTCATGCCTATACCAAAGTACTCAATAAGAGTTGAAAAGTATATACCAGAAAATAAAATTAGTTTAAAAAATTAATTCTGTTTTAAATGCTTCAATCCTTAATAAAAAGCAAGTAAAGAAAACATTTTATTACATTATGTTAAATAATATTATAGTTGAACTTTTAAGGGACGAGGTGTTTGCAAAAATTTTACAGTATCGGTTTAAAAGAATAGTTTTCGACATATTTGAGACCCCATAAGTGTTTGCGACTATTTTATATTGACATCTTTATGCCACTAGCTACTCTTGGAGCTACGCTAATTTTTAAATAACTTAAAACTCGAACTTGGTTTCTAAAAAAATTTTATTTTATTTTATAAAACAAAAGTTGAAAAATGAACACAAACAAACTAGAAGCAATTCGTCTAGTGACAGCAAAGGAATGATACTAACTAATTTTGTTTACGGTTTCAAAGGTATATATACTATAAATTTGATAAGATAGCAAGTGCTCATACAAACAACATACATTTATTGCAATAATAGATATTACTCCTCCCTTCTTAGATCGGAAACAAGGGTGGAATTCTTGTTGACGCCGGATTTGGGGTTGTTTCTACTACCATACTTTCAGTAGGGTTGGTGCATCTGGATATGATACTCCTGTATTTTAATATAAAGTATCCTAAAATCATAACAACAATAATTATCGAAATAATTATTAAGCTGGATTCGTTTTCCTCATAATGTTTTAGTGGTTTAATTTTCATTTTATTGTAAGTTGTTTGTATCTTAGAGATTTCATCCAGGTTGATTTCTTGCAGGTGTAGTCTTTCTGTCTGTATGTGTGATGAATTTGAAATTTTAATTTTTGGTAATCTAAACTATTCATGGAATGTTCAAGTTTTGTGATTTTCATATTTCTCGTCATAAATAATAACTGAGTAATTTTCGGGTATTATTATCAAGGTTGGTTGATAGATACTAAAAGTCCATATGGTTTACAAAATTTTTGGATAGTGGTTTTATTAATATGTATGACAATAAGGTGTCCTGGATTAATTACTTCAATAATAGGGTTGTGTAGAAAAACTGTAGATAGCTCAAATTTATTGTTTTGGTTCTTCAGAATTTTTGTAATGCAGTTTTCTGGTTTTTCAATCAGGTTATCCGGGTGGCAAATATATTTATCTTTTATTTCAGGACATTCGTTGTTCATGAAATATTCTTACAAATGACTAATTAATAAGAAGGGTTTTTTGGGTATTATGGTTGTCTTTCGGGATAGGGAAAAGTTTAAAATAATCATATTTTCTTTTTCTACTAATTGCTATTATGATTTTACCTTCTTTATAGAATAATTGTGTACTAGCTATCTTGTACTAAGATCGCATATTATTAAAAATTTGTCAATTTCTGAATATCTTTAATGCAAATTTCTAGATTATCTATCGGTATTATAGATGGGTGTAAAATATTTAGTTGTGCAAACATGATTGCGTTTTCTAAGTTGTCTAAAATATCATTTACTCTATGACAAGTTAAAGCTATTAAATTGATCGAACTAAATAATTCCCAAGTTTCATTAATACTTTGAAGTTTATTTATTTTATTTATAAATTCATTAATTTTATTTTCAATCGAATGTTGATTATTTGCTAGCCCGTATAAAGTTTCATTATATTTTGAAAATATGCTTCTGTTAGGTCAACGTTTTTTTTTCATATCTTCCTGTAATTGATTTTGATTATTTTCCAAAGTGTCAAGAGTTTTATAGATTTTTTCTCCGTCCGAGGAATCTAAGGTTCCAGATAACCATTTCTCTGCATTGCCTATAATATTGATTAAGTCACGTTTTTGTCTAAAGTGATTTTAATCTTGCCAGCATGCATTGTGCATTATTACCAGTGTTATGTTAGTTGCTCAGTTTTGGTTTGCCATTGCACTATTGTTCAGTGAATTAACTTTGTTTTAAAGAACATTCCTTGATGCTGTGAATTAACTACAGCCACGATTGTCTGTGGGTATCAAAATCTTATGCCTATAATCATGCAAGAATGTAAGTTAAGTATTAGACCTAAGGCCCTTTATATTATACTCATTATACTCGTATGTTGGATAGAGTTTGTGTAATATCTTGGTAGTGGTTCACGTTCATCAGCACTATTATTTGTTCCCTTCAACGCCCAGAGAATAAATAGTCCATATCTACTGACTGTTACTTTTGCCTAACAAACGTGTCACGCTGATTTTCAAAATCTAAATATCCTTGTTCCCTTCTTAAGTTCCTATTCAGTGTTTCAGGTTTCAATACCATATTTCCCTTAAATTTTATTTTCGATATTATTAAACCGTGTTAACTTTAAATTAGGCACAGACACATTACTAAAGTTAATTTTTATAACCGACAGACTTAATACCAAATACCAGTACTATGGCTAGAAAACAGGAAGAAGATAACATCCTCCTATTTAGATATGTTCATTTATTCATCTTCCGCGTCAACATAATATGTTTGTCATCGACAAACATATGATTGCATATATTTTATTTCATTAATTATTACATCTTGAATCAATCCAAGTGGTAATTTAAATACTGGTTTTTACTCTTCTACTCTTTTTTTATAGAACGGCACTTTACAGAAGGCATATTTGTTACACCTTTGGGACTTAGCCAGAGCGAGGGGTTGAAAAAGGTTTAATCTGACTAGCCCTGGAGTGTGTATATAAATTCGAAGTGATAATATCGACATGTAACAACGCTGTTTATAAATTAAGAGTGACACCATAACCATTACTGAGAAAAACGGTCTAAAATTAATTTTGCATTCAGCTAAAAAATAAATCACGACAATACTTTCTCATATCCGTATATATATACACATATATATATATATATATATATATATATATATATATATATATATATATATATATATATATATATATATATATATATATATATATATATATATATATCCGTATATATATACACATATATATATACATATATATATATATATATATATATATATATATATATATATATATATATATATATATATATATATATTATTGTGATAATGAGGATTGTTGTATTT
The DNA here is from genome assembly GCA_029963845.1 of Rhamnusium bicolor. Lineage (NCBI taxonomy): Eukaryota > Metazoa > Arthropoda > Insecta > Coleoptera > Cerambycidae > Rhamnusium > Rhamnusium bicolor. Next base: position 33,168 of record JANEYF010004221.1, read on the forward strand.
TTGTATTTTTATTTATTTATATAATTTGTAAAACTTTTGAATTGTTTTATTAAAATGTTGTAAAAATTGAAAATTTTGTGGTTTATTAAAATTTATGCCCTTGTATACCCAAACTAGCTCAGATTTTAATTTACAAATTTTTACTTACTTTTTATTTTCTTTTTTCTCTCTCACTCAGGATGCAGGTTCAATTTGGTTTTTCTATAGTATAATTTCAAAATTTAAATTCACAAAATCAGTACACATAAAAAAAAACTAAACACTTTCAGAAAACAATAAAGGAGTTGTTTTTAATATCAGATTTTTTTAAAAATTTTAACAAATATATTTACAATTTTAACTTAAATTTACCCAACCAAAATTTAAAATCTCGAGATTTACCTTGTTTCCAATCCTTTCCGTTGGCCGAACTGTGTCGTTTCTTAGTTCTCAGCTGTTACCACGCTTTAATGTTTAGATATGGCCGCTCCAATTTCTTACTATACTTGTGTAGTTTATTTATTTTATTTTTTTGTGATTTGTCCAGCTGGATTTCTTATAACAAGTAAGTACTTACAAAATTTTTACTGTTTTCTTTATTTTTCTTGCTTGAATTCTTAATTTACAACCTTCTATTTACCATAGTATAGGAGTATACCTTGCTTTTATTAATATTTCTTCTATTTTATTCCATTCAATTTCCAAAAATTTTCAAAACTCTCTACTTTTTTTATCAATAACAACCAACTATCCATTGTTTTCTCTGCTTACTTTAAATCACCAAATTTCAAAATTGACTAGTTGTCACAAATTATTTTTTTATGTCAAATATTCTTAATTTTGAAAATAAAAACTTTTATACTACCTTTTTGTTGCCTTTTTAATACAATATTCTTATTTTGATACTTTCCTGAGAATTTTCTGTAAATTTGCATGTGTTATGTTCAGTATAAAATTTTTTATCTTTCACATCTCATTTTAAAACTTTTTCTTAACGAGTGCCCTATCATTTTAAACAAACTCCTTTTTATATAACTAGAACTAAATAACTACTGATAATAAATCTTTTTATATCTAGGTTAACATATCTTTACTCAAAAACTAATATTTTTGTTTCTACTTTTTGTAGGCTGTCGAAATTGGTTTCACCCCTTTTACACACTTTAACACTGTGTCTCGAGCTAACCCCCACTCACACACGAAGCACTGAGTTTCTTCTTTGTCCTACTGGCATGTCTTTGCACATCGATGGATGTATATATATACATATATATATATATATACATATATATATATATATATATATATATATATATATATATATATATATATATATATATATATATATATATATATATATATATATATATATATATATATATATATATATATATATATATATATATATATATATATATATATATATATATATATATATATATATATATATGTATATATATATATATATATATATATATATATATATATGTATATATATATAGGTAGAAAAGGAACATGGGTAATGCCCGCAAAATAGGATGATTCCGCCGACATGGGTTTCTGAGTCACTACTCGTTATCAAGATGGTTATAAGTTGTAAGGAGAGGCACAACTTAGGTTCAACAACACAAAGGAAACCACTGACACGAAGCTAGTCGCTCATTTATAGCTGCAATTGAGAGACCCCGTGTTTACATGACAACAGACAATATTGCCACGGAGGCAACTATAGCTATCTGCTTGTTATTCCCTACCCAAGGTTTAAGTAACAAAGTATAGAAAATTATTGTGGGATGAGATATCATAGGAAGAAAATGATCATGGGAAATACCCGCAAAAAAGGATGAATCTGCCGACACATGTTTCTGAGTCACTACTCGTTATCAAGACGACTATAAGTTGTAAGGATAGGCACAACTTAGGTTCAACAACACAAAGAAAACCACTGGAAATGCATCGATTGATATTGGGAAAAGTACAAATCAGGAAATTTTGAAAATTTAAGGAATTACTATGGCAGTGTGGTTAATCCAACTACAATAATTACAAGCATCTAGAAGTTCCGGTTATACCGGAAGTCGATACCAACTTGTTTATTTTAAATGGAATACCCTATATATTTTAGAGTTTTCGAAAAGAGCATAAAATTCTGAATCAAAAACATGTAGAATACCCTATGCGTAAACCCGGCCATTTCAGAGATATTTGACAGGTGTAATGGTTTACAATAACCTTTATAACTTTTTTCGTGTAAAAAATACTCATTTGCTTTTTGGCACGTAGAAAGATCATAAGGTGAGCTACGCTCTACTCTTTAAAGAAATTCCATAATATTATACCAAGTGTTCCATTTTTGACGGTACATTTTGTAAATTTCAATCCGCGAAAACTTGCTTAAGTCAAATGGAACACCTTATAGTTTTTTTACATCAAGTTATATATAATTAAATTCGTTTTTGTCTGATATAAGCATTGGGGGAGTTTAAGTTAAAACTTTTTTCAAATATTTGCGATTTTCTTAGAAATTCAAGAATTTTTAGTAAAAATTCTATCAAATTAGCCATGATTTGAAACAATTAGTTTTCTTATGTCAAAAAGTACCACCTTTTTGAATTTGTTTATTATTTATGGAGAATATGATAAAGTAATATCAAGAACTTGTAGTACATTTGTTACTAGTTATCCACAAAAACAGATACCGTCACCAAACACTGTAAAACTCATACTGGATAATTTTAAAAACTATGGCTCTGTCAAGGCAAGAATTCAAAAGCAGAAGCCTATTGTTGATGACGAAAACGTATAAATAGTAATTCTGGGATATTTTCATGCATTCCCAATAATGTCATTAAGACAAGCTGCTCTGGAATTGAGAATATGCAAGGATTCAGTTCACAGAATCTTAATTAAACTTAAATTTCACCCGTTCTCGTTTCAAATGGTTCAACGGTTAAAAGAAACAGAGTTCCTAAGAAGTGAAAATTTTTGTGGATTTATTCTAATAGGCGTCGATTCTTATTTGGAAAATATTATATTATGGTCAGATGAAGAGAATTTACCAAAAATGGACATTTTAATCGACACAATTCGCATTATTGAAGTGATCGATCCTCATGTGTTTAGGTAGCGGAATTTGGCAGTTTAATGTCTACTGTGCCATAAGAAACGATAGTGGTGGCATTAGAATATTATCAGGAAAATTTAAACAGTAATTTGTAAAGATTTCTTCTTCTGCTAATATGTACAGTTAATTTTTTTGTTTTTGTTTTTTTTTAAGTGAAAGATATCTAAATATTTTACAAAATTTGAATAATAACTATTTAGAAAATTTACCTGTCGTCGAACATAGAAATATTTTTTTCAGTATGACGGTGCTCCCACATATAACGCGTATTTGATAAATAATTTGTTACAAGAAACTTTTTACGATCAATGGATCGCCAATAAAGGATCTTTCCTATAGCCTCCTCGCTCGCTCGATTTATCACTTTATTATATTTATTGCATTCCCTGTACGTGGTCCGTTACGACCTCGCTCCTGTACACCTCACATAATATTTACCTATGTCAAAATAAGTGTTTTTCTTCTGAGACCCACTTTTAATAAAAATATATAATTTTCTGACAAATTAATAATAAAAAAATTTACATATGTGCGCACTTTCTGCCTGTCATACTGCATTATTAACTTAAAAAAAAGTGGCAACAATAAAAGAGCATATTTACTAACTTTGGTCGTTATTTAGATATGTCGCTCCATTTCACTTACATATTTCAGGGGTTATTTTCTTCTGGGTACCTAACTATTTAATTTAAATCATATGTAAAAGGTTAGATTTTACAATTATCATGTAGTTTGTGATTCCATTTTCTGAATAATTTGGAACAGATATATGGCTTACTTTTTTATATGACGTAATTTTTAATAACAACAAAAGAAGTGTAGAAGTCAAACCACAGCAAAAAGATTTTTTTAGGTAAATAACAAAATTTTGTAATAAAAAATGGGCATTCTTAAATATAAACTACTAGATGTACATTTAAATAAACGCACCATATTCATAATAAGTCACAGAAGATATGGTATTCTACAACGTTGCCAACTCTTACATAAAATTGTAATTAACTGAAGGGAAACTTTTATTTCATGAATAATTCAATTTACACAAAGACGTAAAAAAATATTTATCACAACAGTTTTATGGCTTATTAAAGCCTTGGCAATTTATGTCAATCGCAGTTTTCACGGGCAATATCAAAATTAACATTAGTTTGAATTATATCTGTTAGATAAGATCTGATTGTAAACAAAAATAATGAAACTGCGCTCATATATCGATATCGATCTTACAGCCATGTTGATTTGTTGCAGTAAAAGTCGAATAACATTTTATTTTGAAAATTTAAATCGATGCTATAAAGAATCAGTAGTTTATCTACGTTTTTTAATTAAAACGAAACGTAAATTAATAACTAGTTTTCCTTGTACAGCTGTCTGTAGATTTTTGATTAAACGAGACGCAAATTAATAACAATAACTAATTTTCATTGTAGGCAGTTATTAAAGTTTTTGTATTTATATTTTGGTCATATTTAATGCTAATTGCTTAGGGCAGATTTCTGTGGACCCTTGGCAATATAAAATAAATAATTACTTATATATATAATTTTAAAAATGATAATCAAATCATCAGTAACCGTGCCAGTTTTATTCCAAAAATAAAAATAATTGGGGATCCACAATAATATTTTCTTATTATAAAACGACTTTTAAGGTAGATAGTTTTTGACTAGTGTAAAAAGTGTAAAATTAGCAGTAAATTTCCTATACCTTTAAAAGAAAAATGGGGGATTAACTTCTTATTTTTTTTCAATTAAGTAGAAATTTTATTTTTTGTTTCTGAAAACCTGTTGTGTGTATAAGTTTTTGATATACTACTCAGGCTTGGTAAATTGTTAAAAAAAAAAACTCATCATCGAAATTGGAAAAGATTCATACGACAGGTCAAGGATTATTATTTTGTCTTTAATTTCCAGTAATTTTTACTAAACAGTTAAAATTTCTCTTAATAATAACTCACTTATCAATGAATGACTATAATTAACAGAACATTCAAATAATAATAATTTAAAAAAACAATGATAAGGCTATTGAAAAAATTGAAAAAACGTGAATATCTCGAAAACGGATGACATACATAGGGGGTTATTCTGAAAGATATTGATGCTTTCTACTTAATTTTTTATTTCTGACGTCTACTGTTGGGCCACCTGGTTATAATACAAAAAAAGAAGTCTTAGAACAGGAATGTCTTAGCATTCTTTATTTTCCTTTTTCAGATCAATTCGAAATAATTAATGAATTAAAAAAAGATGACCAAGGCGTTGGCCAGTATTAAATATGATATATCAGAAATGAAAAGAGATATTAACGAAATAAATACGAATTTGAATTCTTAAGTGAAAATTCATCAAAATATAAATTTCCAAATTATTCCAAATTTTATTTACCCTTGAGGACACAGGCATAAGGGGATGAATTAGAGAACAGAGAATTAAAAATGTTACCAGTGATGACTTCCAAGATTTGGTAAAGTACTCTGCCTTCTCAGTTAAAAGAACTTTCAATTTTAAATATTTTTGGTGGACGTCCTTTCCCACGTGGGTGGATTAAGAAGAACGTACTCAACATAATGAAAAAAGCTAATGAATCGCAAACTCAACCTAGAATATTCTGCACATGGCAAAAAACAGAAAAGGAATTTTACGAAATTAAATATGTATAAAGCTATTTTAGGTAATATGATGGATGATTTGTAAGAAACAATTTCGTATAACTGCATTTACTTTTAGATGCTGTTAAAGTTAACTTTAATGATACCACGGACCTGGAAATTACTCAGTTTATCGGCGTGGTCTTAGCCACTGCTGGAGATAGAGGTGGGGGCAAGAGTAAACGAGTGGCACCTGAAAATCAATAAAATATGAATTATCATATTATGAATAAAGGAATAGAGATAAAAATATATTTTTATTATTAGGGGTTAGGGTATCAGAAATAATATTACTACACTCCCGCCCATTTAATAATAATAATAACACCACCACATGAAATTACAACCCCCTTTATCCCTGAAGGTTTGGAATGACCTTGTGCGGGAGAGGGCTACACATTTAGAGACAATGGACACACACCCAATATCCGAATATACTACGATTAATCTCTCTCACAGAAAAATTCCAGTTCCTCGACCGGGAATCGAACCCGGGACCCCGAAGTTTCGAGGTAAGTACGTTACCTCTAGACCATGGAGCTACAAGTGAAGTGGATTACCAGAAATTAGGGTGATTTTCAAACTGATTTTATTTTTGAACTACCCTGTAAATTTTCACGATCCTTTCACTTTTCCTGAATTTACAATATGTGTATTAATGTAAGAGGACTAGAGTAGAAAATGTATGGCATTATAAAAAAAATCTTATTTTCTAATATGTCCAAGATATACAAAATTCAAAAAAATGCTGTAAATTCAGGAGAAGTCCTGTTAATTTACAGGGTGATACATGTTGACAGAACAGATCATTTCTGGCAGATTCCACAGATAAAGGTACATACTTGGCAAAAAAACATGTTGGAATTAAATACTCTTTATAAAAAACAGTAAGTCCGAAATAAATGGTTAATAATTATTTTATAGAGCAAGAATCAAGAAATAAAAAAAAAAGGATATGGAAGTATACGGGGTAATTCAAAAATAAAATTAATTTGAAAATCACTTCAAATGGGCGGGAGTGTATAGTCTTTTCTCAATTAGCATCGAAAACTGCTACTTTTCCTAATTAATTTCAATTAGGAAAAGTACTACTTTTTCCAACAAGTGGTGAAAAGTGAAAAATATTATTTATTATAAACATTTACTACATAATTAAAGCCTTTCTTAAACAAGCATTATGGTGACATTTTATCGAATTGGAAACTTACGTCATTAGAGCAAAGCAAAGCTGGTATTTGGTTTTCAATGGGAATATTTTATGATCCTTTTTGAAGCAAATGGAGGGAATTTTAAAATGGACACTAGATTACTTCGAATTTCTTACATATAAATAGGAAACTTGAAAGTAATTTATTTTTTTATTATATGTATACGCTTATAAATAATACTTTCCATTAATTTTCATTGAAAAATAAACTTATTTTTCAATCAAAATGAATTATTGAAAGTATTATATGTATAATAAAAAAGTAAGTTATTTTCCAGTTTAGTAGCACACCAATATTGGAACAATATTGGTGTGCTACTTGGGTAACAACTATTGAAGACTGTATGCAGAGAGTAAGAAATGCATTTCAAAACTTCAGTTAGAAGAATTACCCAAGCAAAATGAATCCGAAGGTGCGAAAAATATGTGGAGGTTCGAGGGTGGAATTTTGAACAATTATTAAACTAAAATGGAATCATGTTCTTAGTTGATTTTATCTTAGCTCTTTTAGTTTATGCAAAGTGTTCTCAATCCAATTAATAGGCATGTTACAGTGTTTAGTGTTATTTTCACATGTACACTTCGAACATGGTTATGTTCGAAGTGTACGCAACTTGCACTCTCTGAATTTCATAACAATATTATCAATTATTTCCAGAGTAATGCGCCCTCTATCTCGAAAACTAAGCATTTCTAGCTATAAGTTTATATGACAGATTCATATTATTTTGGTGTATTCTATCGATTCTCTAAGTTTAGCAGTAGTCTTTAAAATAAACCATCAATGTCTAGAAACTTCAAATTTTCAACCGTTCACAAAATATAACAAATTTTAGGTATAGTATATCCAAAGTCAGCTGAGACGCTATAAAAGTGCCGAGAAGAATATTAAACGCCCAACAAAAAGAATTTACTTATTTAATGCATGAATTCCTTTGTCGGCGTTTTTATATCGTCTCAACTGACTTTTGATGTACTATACGCGTTACGTCACCATCTTGATGACAATGACTAGAATAATTTTATATGTACCTCCTTCCTTTTAACGTGCAATAACTTTATACACAGTGTTTAGCAATAAATGGAATGCAGTTTAAAGGTAGGATCCTCTATATTAACTAGGTTCCGTTTGTGAAATATGGACAATTTTCTGTGACTCAAGATATTTTTTTTTATTTCAAATAGGTAAGAAAATGAATGTCTACTTAACACAAAATTTAAATATTTTAGCCAATTTTTGTTGAAATTGATGAATGATGAATTATGTATTTGTTGTTATATTTCATTGTCACATAAATGGTTAAAACCATATTGAGATTCTGATATATTTTATTTTATAAAATAAAGTACTATATTTGGAACAAATTTTATCAGCAGAAAACAGGAAACTTTCAAACTTCGAGGGGTTGTTTCACACTCTCCAAACATCCTCATGCAACCGTTACGTCTTATACCATCACAAGGCTGACTGAAACATGAACTTTTAAGAAGAATATTGACGTGGAGTAAATATGCTAAGACGCAGGTAACAAATTTTTAACGTGCTATTTATTATGTATGTACTGTTTAAACTTTTGCATCACTGCTCTCTAGAGTAAATCTGAAATATGAATGGTATCTATGTTGCTTTATACTGTGACTGAAGATAAAAATTGGATCAGATCACTCACAGTCGTCCGAAATAAATAAAAAGTTGAAAAAATTCAAATTTTATAAGTATGTTATAGAGCTTCCACATTTCAAGGTTATATTAGGGTATATCTCAAGTAATATTTCCCGAAATATCATGAATAATTGTTAGATTACGATTTTACTTCATCTTGTCAGATTTCAACGTGTGACTGTGCTTCAAATATTTGTACTTTTGGTTTGTATTTTTAAATAGAAAATTTTTAAGGCAAGTAAATTATTTACGTATAAAATATTTCCACAAATTTTATTTTGAAGCACCTGATTTTATTATTTTTTATAAACGTGATTTCTTTGGCATTTTCTAATTTCTGTGATACCTAAAGAGAGTTTGCCACGGAGATTTTCATTCTAAAATATACTCCAGGAATCTCTCTACGTCGCGGTTAAATGCATTTTTGCTCGAAGTTGTTCCATTAGAAAAAATCGAGTTTTTATGTTTCAATACAGGACGCTTCAAGTTAGTTTCAAACCAAAATAAACAAATATGTTACATTTGCAAGGTCACCCCAAAAAAAATGAACAATATAGAGAAAGTTGTCGAAAAGGAGGAGAACAAGGAAGCTTTTAAATTTTTACTATTAACATTACATGCCTGGATTAGATGCTCGAATGTTTGCTTCAGATATCTTATCGTTTGGATATTAAGAAATGGCACATACTTGCTGAAGATAAAGGTAGTGTAACAGAGAGAAAAAGAAATAAATTTAGGACTAGAATGGGTCAGCTAGTTGATCAACCTAAAAGTGGAGGAAGTGGCACAACAAACTATGGGAACATGGCGAGAAAATTGTTTAAGGACCCAGCTACATCGGCCTCAATCATTGGTATCGATGAAAATATCATTAAAAGATTTTTAGTTGATCTGCAAATCATTTCATGTGGATACGAGTTCGATACTGATGCGTTCTACGAGTATGCCCTACAGACTGCAAGATTATTCGTGTCCACGTATTCATGGTATTATATGCCGGCATATGTACATAAAATTTTAGTTCACGGCTCCACAGTTATTAAGTTCGCCTTATTTCCGATAGGTCAATTGTCTGAAGAGGCGCAAGAATCCCGAAATAAAGATCTTAAAAAATTTAGAGAACATCACAGCAGAAAAATATCTCAAGTTGCAACGAATCAAAACCTATTCAATAGATTCCAGATTTCCTCAGATACACTGATCACTTCTCTTCGCAAACTTCCCCAGAAAAAAAAGTCAAAGTTATTACATCAAGTCTTTGGGCTCTTAAAAGGGTCCACAATTCCATCTTCTGAGGAGAATGTGACCAGATATTCCGATTCCGAAAGTGAACGTGAAAGTGACGCAGACCCGACTGATACCGATGATTAACTCTTTTGTAGTAATAACAGTATATGAATCTTTTGCGTTAAAATACCTCTATTAATTATTAGTATTTATATTTTTTGCATTATTTTTCTCGTATTTTGTGAGTCATTTTAAATAGAATGCATGCAAAAAAAGTATATAAATTTTCACTTTGTCAAAAAACTACCCCCTACAAAGCCACCTCTGAGCTTGATATTTTTTTTATTATTTTTTCATACTTCATGAGTCATTTTAAATAGGTTGCATGAAAAAACACGTGTAAATAACCACTGCCAAATAACCACCCCTTAAACCCCAGATTTATTTATTTTTTTCACTATTTTACTCGTGATATGTACGTTATTCCTGACTTATTATGACAATAATCAGATTTTTGTCAGCTTCTTTCTAATTTTGGACCACTGTGCACCGATACATATCGTATAAAATTGTATTTGTGTTACTCTTTTTTGTTGTGATTCCCTACCATACCATGTACAACATTTGCAAATAAGAAGTGTAAGTAAATTGGAGTTACCAATTTTATTGGAGGAAAATAAACTTTGCACCCGTAGATTACGCACTTCCCATGCAGATTATTTATTTATTAAAACAAGTACACATATTAAACACAAGTTCATATATTAAACCTATCAAAATCGTTAACAGTTATACGAATTGATATACGTAAATTAAACGTTTAAAAATAACATTAACTAACAGAATATTTCAGCACCTCATCCCAACATTTACTTTTATGTTAAAAATAAAGCTGTTTTAATTTTAAAATTACAAATGTTTCATAATTTTCTGAGTAGTTGAAAAAAAGGAGGGAAAAATTACGTATAATATTAATAATTGTACATACGAATTATATATCAAAACCAAAAATATACCAAAAATACGTGTAATATACCTAAATACATTATTGTGTGTTACTTTGAGTATGTTAGCAATACAATTTTACCATATGCCGAGATAATCTTCATTGGGTTGTTGGGTAAAAAAATTCTAATGGTACTAATAATATTTATATTAGTACACATTAACTGACATCTTAAACTTTATATACAATTTAATCAGAAAATATTTGTGATGACACTTTCTTCCGTTAAACTTAACTTCTTAGTATTTTTTACAAAATCCTACCATCCTGAGGTATGTTTAAGTTCAAACATAGAATATTACGAATATTCTGCTTTAGTGATTCTGACGTACTTTACGGATTATCTCCTTCTTTGTAAATTTTAGTTAGATCCGGTGTTCAACTATCTTCCATCTCGCTGTCTTCTTCCGTTTCATCTTTCTCTCCACCTGTCCTGTTCTGCTTGTCCTGAAAACTTGAACTCAATTTGCTCTTCATTATTGTACTAAATTTATTCTTCCATTTTTTCCCGTCAGGGCTACTTCGTCAGTAGGCATTTATATGTTGATGTCGCCTTCTATAATTTCACAAATCCATGAAACGTAACTTTCTCACTATTAAGCTGTCCTGTACAACCCTGACATGTTACCACTATCGCTTTCGTCAGACATTCTGGAATTATATATCCTATCCTATCCTTTCCAATTATTTTGTTTTCCAAATATGTGAGTCCTTTGCCGTATTTGAAACATTAAATTTAGTGATAATATCAATTTATATATCACTAATTTTATGCACTATTTTTCTTACCCTTTTTCCTTTTTGGAATATATTTTTGAAAGGATCTTCAATTTTATAACCAAAATATAAATTGTCCTTCATTCAGGCACAAGAAATGCATGACAACTCTGTGAATAACCGACTATTAAATTCATCGGTTGAGCTTCATTAGGAACAATAATTAAATACTCAATCTATTCTTCTATTCCGTTTAATTTTATTTTTATCTAAGTTTTCCAAATCCAAACAGTCTAAGATACATTGGGATACATGCTAGTATATTTCTATTAACCATCTCTTCCTTTATTGTATCAAACTGCAGTACTTTCGAGGTTTATGGATCCAGTAACTTTTAGTCCCTAGTTTACTGTAATTTGTCGTATAAAATTTTCAAACTGGATCAGTAATTCCCTTAACAAACAATAATGTATCTGTACTTTTGATATTACTACCAAGATTCATAATTGTTTACGCATTGCTGGTATTACTGAAGAATCTTTTTAAGACAATTAAAGATTTTTATTCGAAGCCTCCCATATTTAAAAGTCAACATTTCTAGAAATTAATTCTGCTTGGCTGTAAACTTTTTTCCAGTTGTCACACGATTCTGTTCCATCATTGTCACCATTCACATATGTTTTCCATAAAATCACCATTTTGTGGTTCTAAATTTATCCTTGCATCTTCATATTTGAATCTGTTCCTTATTATATCCAAATTAATGCAAAATTATAGTTCTGCATTCCTTAAATATATTTCTATAAACTTGTTTTTATGACACATAGTCAAACCGACTATCTGATTCTACAAACTATTCAGCCCAACGCTTTCTTGCTTCACTCATAAGTTTTACTGTTATGCCGTCTACAGTTCCGTCAATGCAACCAAAGCAAATAGGTTTTCCAACAGGTACAATTACTATTCAAATTTTCAGACACAATTTATCATCCCACTTCTGAAATACGCTAGCAATATAATATTACCATTTTCCAACTTATTTTCAAGATAGCTTTCGATGAGTTGCTGCGTAAAAAAAACTAATAATGACTGACAGAAAATAAGACATTAATATTTATGTGAAAATTAATCACTAAATATTTGTCGACAATTTCTTCTGTCAAATTCAACACCTGCTTATTTTCTTTTTACAAGAAATATAAATAATTGCAATTAAATAAAATTAAATAAAAATAATTGATACGAAATGAAACGAAATGAATTAAAATGAAACCAAAGTACTTCGTCGGTGTGATTCTATTAAAGCAATGAAAGCAACTGAGCCATTGAGAAATTTGGCTTCAATGCAGAAACACTTCTGTTAATGTATTGAAGTTCTGGCAGATACTTTTTTTATTTATTTTTGGTTTTGCTAAACAGAATACGTTTAATTAAAAATAACATTATAGCACCAGTTGCTGAATATAATATTAGGATTATCTTTTTTAGAATTCAATTTTCTTATTTTAAGTTATATCTATACGTGGCGTTTTGGGTAAAGCAGCAAACAGCGTCTTTTCCCCAAAGTGATCTCCTAAAGTCCCAACAATTGGGTGCAAGAGGGAAAGATTTATTCCCTTATTCAACTTGTAGGTAAACATTAAGCAGGAGAAAACGAAAAGGATAATATTTAAGACAATTTTTAAATGAATAAATGACGATTCTGAAAGAGATGGAAAATAGATAAAATAGAGGAGAATTATTTCATGTTTATAATTAAAGCTGCAAATCGATTCTGTATATCATGGTCGTAGAGTACAGATGTACTTACTGTCGCCGGCATTCACCTTAACCGCGAAACTCTTTCTCCAGTCCAGTGTTTTATTAGCTTTCGAGTTGTGTACACGTTAAGTCACTTGGGCGTATTGCATATTGTTTTCGTGTATTTACTTTATTTGTTGTACTGTATTGTTGATATTAATTTAATAATAAAGCATGGCAGACGTACGCAGGGGTAGAAAACGGCCATTTGCTGACAAAGTGAATAAATTCATAGGTGAATTCCCGGATCTATTCTATGATGGTGCTAAAATAATTTGTAAAATGTGCGAGAAATATTTGATGTACTGGGATAAGCGAGATTGTGGACTTCACGTAAATAGTGTACACCATAAAAATTAAAAAAAATGGCGTGCCTTCGACAACACAGTTTATGTTTGATTTACTGTTAATGCTGATTGCCTGTGATATTCCGCTGTATATACTCGATAAACAACCATTTCGAGAGTTCTGGAATAAATACAATGCCCAGGTGAAGTTACCAAGTCGCACAACGTTATGTAATTATCTACCAACTGTACACGTAGACATAGTAAATAAGATGAAATATGAATTAAAAAATGCATGGCTGTGGTTATCTGTTGATGAGACAACAGATTGTAAAAAAAATTCTATTTTAAATGTTATAGCACGAGTACTGGACCCTCTTAAACCGACAATTCCACTGTTACTAGCTAGCAAAAGTCTAAGTCAGTGTACTAGCAAAACAATTACCAGGGTGGTGCAGGAGACGTTAGAAAAATTTGAACTGTCAAAAAATTAAGTGTTGATGTTTGTGACTGATGGCGCCGTGACAATGCGTTCGGTAGGCTGTTCTTTGCAAGATCAAGGTTTTACGTTTATACATATTACGTGTAAAGTGCATGCTTTACATCTTGTGGCAGAAACTATTCGAAAAGGTTTTCCAGAGGTGGATGCATTAATAGCAAGTACAAAAAAAGTGTTTCTTAAATCTCCTAAACGTCTCCGTGCATTCCATAGCAAGTGTCCCGGTATTCCTGAACCGCCACAGCCAATTTTTATACGTTGGGGAACATGGTTGCAAAGAGCTTTTTTATTATGCTGAATATTTCCAACAAATAAAAGCTGTGATACTACATTTCTATTCAGATGAGGATGCAGCTATTAAGGAAAGCCAGACAAAATTCGAAGATATTTCCGTTGAAATAGTTTTAAAAAATATTACGAAGAACTATAAACCATTATATAAAAGCATAAAAAAATTAGGAAACAGTGCATTGTCGTTAGCGGAGTTACTGTAAATAGTGGACGAAGTAAATCTACTGATACACGCTATAGGTGACGCAACAAATGAGCGAGTTAAAGAAAAGTTCGCAAGTGTGTCAAATAAAGACACCGATTTTACAAAATTAAGACAAATATATGACGGTGTAGCCCCGGATCCGTTAAGTGCGTTCAAAGACTATTTTACGTATGCGTGTATTACATCAGTAGATGTCGAACGGTCGTTTTCAAAATATAAGAATATATTTTCACCAAAGCGAACATCACTCATGGAGACAACCATAGAAATATACCTGATGCTGCAAAATGGCTACACATCCAGTTTGTGATAAGCAAGCTAGTTCATCAAGCTAGTTACTCATAAGAGGGTAAGTTTTATATACATTGTTATAAATTGTAAGAGTTGTTTCTCGTATGAGTTAATTTTGCATACGCCACTGTCCTACGGAACATTTTTGACAGCCCTATTTATAATAATTGTTTATTTATAGGATTTATGAATAAAGATAGCGATAAATGAGGTAAATTTCAGGGTTGTGTTACCTTGTGGTTATTTTGGTGAGTTTGGTAACATCCAAAGTTAATACGTAAAGGGCTGAAAGTATCGTAACATTAACACACATATGTACAGGGTAAGTCACGTAAAAGTTCCACTCCATTTATTTTGGTTAATTTTGAAGATATTTTTAATTTTCAGGACTCTGTCTTATAATAATTTTAACTTAGATTACGATTCTGACCACGGATTTTTAGTTAGTCCAAACATATACGGTCTTTAAAAAATACGTGTTTTTTTTTAAACTACATATTCTGTATGACGCTTCGAGGGGATTTTAGTAATATATAATACGTATAAGGTTATATCATAACTAACGAAGATTTGATAAAAAGTTTTGATGAAAATTACACCACATATTAATGGTTTACCTACCTTGTTTAATTTTTCCAAAAATGTGTAGTATTTTGAGGACAGTTGAGAATAAAAACTTATCGGTGTTTCACAATGAAAATGAGTTTTCACAAGAATCACACTGGGTTTCTTATTCTAGACTACCAAATAAATGAGGTGAACCTTCTACATGACTTACCCTGCATATATTTTTAACTAGCGCTTACAAAAAGAGTAAAAGTATATTACTAATGTTAATGCATCCACTAAAACATTTGCCACCTTGCAGGCGCAAGCATTGGCGGTTTCATCTACACTAATACAGACGTATTTGTCATTTACTTCAGAAGAAACGTTTTGTTTAATACTGCCACATTTCTTAAAAGGTTTTCTTAACCGCCTCTCAAGTCACCGGAGTAACTTCCAGAAAATCCTAGGATTCTGTGTTGAGTGAAGAGAGATGAAGCCCTACAGTTTATTGTGGAGTCCGAATCACATCTGGAACATTGACAGTCTCTGTGATTCTTTTTTTCATCGATGACATCTGAATATTGCCATACTGCCCACTAATATACTTTAGCAAAAATTGTCTAAATAGTGGATTATCTGTAATATTACCACTCACACACTTTTTATGATTATCTGAGGAAATGTGTCTCTTAATGTTTGCTTTGACGTTGCACGAACGTACTTACAGCTTGTGCAATATAATTCTGTGCTATTAAAGTGCAACTCTGGGAAATCACTAAGCCACATGTTCACTTTTCAGCTGAAGAAATTGAACAAGACATTTTAAAAAAGTTAACCCCCAGTGTCTTTAATTTCGCACTGTTTACTATCTACGTATTATTCACATAAACGTTTTACAAATACGTATTTAGAGTCTATTCAACATGAGGCAGTGGGGTTAAACGTGATAGCCAAGGCGGATCCGTCTGTATCTCTATATGCATCCCCGCAATGACAATAACGAGCATCCCCATTAATATGACAGTCAGTAAGTTATAATTGTTTTTTATAAAGCAGATTTATTGCATAGTACATAAGAATATTTTATTATTTCATATTGTTTAGGGATGTTTCATTAGATGTTTATAATATAATATAATAGTTACGTAAGTCGTCTCTGGAATTTATCACTACTTCCCGATCTCTATTTATGAATGAGAAGTATTTTAATATATTTTAAAAAAATCCACACGGAAAAACTATCATTAATAAAATATGCGTTACTTTAACAAATATCATTTGTCGATAGTCTCGAATAATATTTATTTCTTTTTTTATATTTTTGTCGGTTATATGAAATATTGAGTCCTATATTTTGGTTTTTCCAAAATTTAACTCGTATACAAGAAACGAACAGTCTTTATAGGTACACCATTTTAAAATTTAATCGAACAATTTTTTTCTTATAAAAACCGTTGCCTAGTTGATTTAGTAGTAAAAGTACACAATATAAAATCTATACTTTGCTTAAAAATATTGCTTGTTTTAACCTAATGTACTTATCTGTATAAACTTATGAGCACTTCATTTAAATTCACCACATCTTATAGTATTAAAATTTTAAATTGAAGGAAATATCGCAATTAAAATTTAAAAATGGATATAATAAAGTGTAAATTATCGCAAAACGATCAATTTGGTGTATAAAGTTTCATTGTACAAATTTGTTGACCCATACGCTAAATTACTCAGGGTTGGCAAAAATGGTAAAATTGAGTATTTATACTCGTAATACTAATTTCAGTTCAAATAGTTTTTCAAAATTTTTTATGAATGTTTTTAATCAAATAATTTTGCAGTTTAATCAAATGAATTTGTTTGTGCAATACTTAAATTTCACCAATCATTTTATTATATCTCATTTAAATGTCTATATTGTCACGACCCTATTGGGTTCGTCTTAAGGGACTTACTTGGCTGTGAGAGGTTTTGAAGTTATAAAGAATGAATAATATGGTTTTCATGGTTTTTTATTAAAACAATAAAAATATAACAATTATCAGCAATGAAGAAAAGGGCAATCATAAAACAACAATAATAAAATAAAAATAAAAGGGTCTTACCACAATACCGCCATATCAGGAGAGGTGTGTCCTATGAGAAGTCTTTTAGTGGACTCCCCTTGTCTATTAATTGGAGCTTATTTATAGTATTGATAAATACCTCATCAGCAGTTTCCGTATAAGTAGAATTCTCATCATGTGTGTTTTAACGCGGTAAACAATTAGTAATTGAAATATGAAACCTTATATCCTGCATTGCTATTTATTGCAATGAGTTTTAATAAATGTAAAAATTGTAATTTAGATTATTAGATTTAAATGTTAATTTAATTTTATGAATTATATAGGGAATTTACCAATGAGTATTGTCCTTGTTTATTTAAGGGAATAAAAATATTCACTTCTTGACACATCGCCCCCACCTGGCAAAGCTGGACCCCAGCTTTAAGTAAATACACGTAACAACACATAAAAAGTTTACACGTACCCAAACGTATATGATTAATATTTAGAGAATTTCTGTTTATTCTGTTTCTACGTGTAGGTACGTTATCATTAACACTATATTTTATAAACAAATAAAATGTCACACACATCAGTTTTCAGCACACTCATTGTCATAGCACTTTGAGTCCGGATCTGTCTTCTTGTCTTTTTGCCGCACTTCACACCGTACCTCACCATTTACACCGCTGTGGTAGTACCGTGGTTATTTTTGTTTTTGCGTTGGTTAACCATTGGTAGTCCTGCCATTTATCGTCTTTTTCTGTTCTGTGATTTATCGCTTAGTTTGCAGCATTATTTTGGTTCGGCGTCCTTGTTGAAGGTTAACCAAAATACCAGGGAAAAAAGGTGCGTTTTGTGCCCCATTGCCATTGTTTTGTACCTGAACCTGGGTTGAGCATTTCCCTGTTCTGCTGAGTATTCGAAGTGAGTGATTCTGTTGTGATCGGGAAAGCCGGTCTTCGCTACTTAGTGCAATAGTGTGACACGTGGGTCCAAGTGATTCATATTTACCAGGCTCTTCTAAGTTTGTGGTCCATCATCGGGAATTATATCGGTGAGTAGAATTTATTTTGTTTGTAATATAACTACGTGTATAGCTGTAAGCTAGTGTTTGAACTGTAGGTATGTTTACGAAAACCAGGGTAAACTTTCACAAGCAACGAATGTTGTGCTGTATATATGTATAGCATCTCTTTATCCCTGTTGATTTATAATTCTGTTTGGCTAGGACATGTGAAAAATGTGGCAAGAAAGAAATCCGCAAGAAGTGCAGATTGGAATTATAAGCCAAGATGTTTTGTCCTTGTGTCGTTGTAGCCATGCAGAAAGTGGAGTTCGTTCTGATGGTTTCCAGTTTGAACAATAATATGTGAGCCTGTAGTCTTGGTATGGAACTTTCTTGGAAAATTTTTTCTTGGTCGCCACTATTGCCTATGTAGGTGCTACCCATTGCCGGAGATTCGGTGTGAGAATGCCATGGTGCCATCGTCAGTGCTCTGTGTGCCTCAGTGTGATTATGGTACATGGAACAAATTAGGAATGTAAGTTATCTATACCTTACTATCAAAAACTAGGTTATTTACTATTTATTTTTGATTCCCCCTATTATTTTCTAACTAACTATTTTACATTATAGGTGCCTATGATTGTTTCTTAGCTCTTTGTTACACTATTATCTCGGTTCTTAAAAATAAAATTCATTACAAAAATGTTTTGTTTGCTCGACAGATTTCCTAGTATCTAGTACTTTATTGACTAATGAAGCAGGTTATATCCCCTATTTATTTTCATTTTTTCTTTGACTTCTCTCACAGAGTTGATATACAAATATAAAAACAAAATTTTCTTACGTAGGTACTTATTGAAATTCATGGGTTTGTATTTTTACTTGTAGTTTCTAACTTTTATCTTTCTACCCTCATACAATTGTATAATTCCCCTCTCGATACTCGTTAAAAAATATATATATATATTATTACTTCCTTCCTATTATTATCTCCTTTATATATGATAATGAGTATCCCTTATGTTCTTTTTTTTCTAACTGTACCCTTTAACTTTCTAACCCTTAGGTATATAACTTTTGTACGTACATCTATTACTTTCTATAAAAATATTCTTACGCTTTTGCAATTGCATTCTCTATTTTTTTTATCAACAGATTATTTTACAACAAAAAAATTTCTAAGATTTTAATTATTGTGACGATATTTATTTAATACTTTCTAGAAATATTAACTTAAATAACCCACATAATAATTTCTTAGAGTCGAAATGGGCCCATTTCTTAGAGTGTCTTTGTTTGTAGTTGACTTCATTAAGGATATTTTTCCTTTAAAAATAGAGGTACCTTTAAATTAAAATTTTATTGCTAGCTATTTTATTCCCTACTCTTCCTCAATGTCCTGGATATTATATATCACACAGTTGAGGCGATTGCCTGACGAAAGGCTTGATGTACCTTCTTCGACTTCTATTATACAACGTTTATTACCCTGTGAATTTTGTACCTGTCTTACTGTCGGTTTGGGGATTTCATTAGTCTGTTCTGTTTTAGGTTTTGTGTGGAGGTTCCACAAGTGTATAAGATACTTTACCAGAGTATATGTGATGAACAGAACAAGTGCAGAGCATATGGTACCGAAGAAAATGTCATGCTGAATTGGAGTGTTGTTTCCACCGTTTGCCGGAGCTACTACTGCAGGGAGGAGTGTTAGGCCTCGTCCATTGAATATAATGTATATGACTACTACAGATAGTATGGAGTTCCATATCAGGAAAATAGTGTCGCTGTGAATATGGTAAGAATCTGAATATGTAAATTTACTATAAATTTTGTAGGTAGTTAATATTCTAACTTTGTTCTAATGACTCAACTCCAATTCATATGCATTTTTTAGTAACTCTACATTTTGTAATATGTTACATTCTGGTTTTTCTTCTGTCTTGTTGCTGCAATATCCGTAATATGGTATTTTTTTCTATTGTTGCTTCGTTTTCGTACCAGTTTGCTTCATATATTAATGGGATGGTGGCTTCATAACTTACTGTATATGACAGGGCTTTCCAAAATGCCCCTGCTGTTACTTCCAACTTCCCTTGGTTGGCATTACTTGTTACCACTAGGGAGATAATAGTGAACCTGTACCAAACATAAATAATATTATTGTTACTTAGGGTATATATGTTATTTGCTACCTCTATGTCCTACAAAAAAAAATATGCTTCCCGTACCTTTCATATACATACCCTCAGATATGCATACCTTTTCTTTGTTTTATTCTCTTATATATTAGCTTAAAATTAAATTATATTTACTTATTCTGTTTCATGGCGGTATTGTGGTGAGATTGTGTTTTTATATAAAGTTATGCGTTATTTTAATGTTGTTAAGGTCTGTATGCATATATGAAAGTACGTAAAATGCGCGGAAAGTATATTATGTCGGTGTTTCATAAAAAAAAAACTTACTATATTTTAAGATTTGTTTGTAAATATATATTGATTAACCTAGAACCTGTACTCTACCTTAATCGTCATCGTCGCCAAATAAATGTTTTAGTTTAGCCGCCAGTTCTTTACTTACTATTTTCTCTTCAACTATTTTCTCTTCAACTGTTGGTGTTCGTGGACGTGTATTTGGGTCGGAGAAATTGAAGTAATTTTTGTCTTTTGGGATAGGGCTACTATGACCCAAGACTCGTGGAGTTAAAGGTAACCCCTCTCTATTTAATTGTACCTCTACCTTATTTAAATTACATAAATAAAGCTCTCTCTTGGCTTGTCGCTCCTTCTTTCCTGGTTTGTAACGTGGCATTTAAATAAATTTAGTGACCAATGTAATAATAAAAGAAAATTATAATTTTTGCACTCTTCAAACAACAAATACGTTTAAGTATGGGGTGGGGTAACAGGACCTAGGACGATTACTAATTTCTCTGTCTAGCCAGATAGACGGGCATTAAACATTAGAATTAGGGGTGGACAATTGGATCTTGCCTAGCCAGATAAACGGGCATTAAGCAGGGGTGGAAAATGGGTCGAGGTTCTTAATACCTGTGCCAACCAGATAGACGGGCTTTGGTCAGAATATTAATTCGAGTACTTATATCTTTTTTTCTCGCCAGATAGACGGGCATAAGAAAAATAATATTGGGCTCTGCAAAGGGGATAAACAATAAAATTAGTGTTTCAGGAAATTGTGGGTAGGGTTATTAATACCTGTACCAGCCAGATAGACGGGCCTTGGTCAGAATATTAATTTGAATGATCATTATACCTTTTTCTCGCCAGATAGACGGGCATAAGAAAAAAAATATAGGGTTCTGAAAAGGAGAAAAATAAAATTAGTTCCCTATTTAACCAAATTCAACTATATTGTTCCATATCGCTAACATAAAAATTTATTTTAGGCTAATTACGAAGAATTCAGCCACGAGAACGAACCAGGCGCCTCCACCATATATGTCACGACCCTATTGGGTTCGTCTTAAGGGACTTACTTGGCTGTGAGAGGTTTTGAAGTTATAAAGAATGAATAATATGGTTTTCATGGTTTTTTATTAAAACAATAAAAATATAACAATTATCAGCAATGAAGAAAAGGGCAATCATAAAAACAACAATAATAAAATAAAAATAAAAAGGGTCTTACCACAATACCGCCATATCAGGAGAGGTGTGTCCTATGAGAAGTCTTTTAGTGGACTCCCCTTGTCTATTAATTGGAGCTTATTTATAGTATTGATAAATACCTCATCAGCAGTTTCCGTATAAGTAGAATTCTCATCATGTGTGTTTTAACGCGGTAAACAATTAGTAATTGAAATATGAAACCTTATATCCTGCATTGCTGTTTATTGCAATGAGTTTTAATAAATGTAAAAATTGTAATTTAGATTATTAGATTTAAATGTTAATTTAATTTTATGAATTATATAGGGAATTTACCAATGAGTATTGTCCTTGTTTATTTAAGGGAATAAAAATATTCACTTCTTGACAATATACTAGGCAGAAGTAAAGTGTTAACACAAATTGGATGCTACGCAGTTCGTATCTAGTTCGCGAAGAGAGAACACGCATACGAATAGTTACCCCGTATATCACCGTGATTTTGTATTAAAAAGTTTGCTATTTTAATTTCTGAAATTAGTGAAATTTATAGTGTATATTTTATTGTAAGTTTCTTAATAACGTAACCATGTCTGCCATATCACCAGGGAAGGGAGACCCTCCAGATAAGCCTTTGATTAACAGTGCAATTCTAAATCAAAATATAGAAGGTATGAGTAGTATAGTTGACCTTACGTCGCATGTAGATGACTCAATGGATTTCACGGGCAATATCATTTCGGACCACTCTGGAGTGTCGAGTGATAAGGACAAATCAGTCAGTGAGCAAAAACCTTTAAAGTTTTTCAATCTAAATAATATACATTTATACGATAATACTTTCTATGTTTTTATAGAAAGTATAGACAAAAATATAGGTCGTTTACATCCAATGTTTGTTGGACACATTCTTTTAAAAAAAATTAAATATTAAAAATATAATTACAATTAATAGTATGGGCCGAAATAGAATTCGAGTAATTCTAAAAACTGCTTATGATGCTAATATTCTTGTTAATAATAAGCTGCTTGAAACAGAAAAATTAAGAGCATTCATTCCCAACCATTTGGTGGAAAGAAAAGGCATGATTAGATCTGTAGATACTTTTTTTGATGAAAAATATATTATGGATAATATAGAGTGTTCGAGTCCTACGGTTGAAGTTAAAAGAATGCATCGCAAAGTTACCGATGAGAAAGGATCCATGAAATGGGTTCCTAGGCAAGCGGTAATTATTACATTTGAGGGTAATATCCTCCCTAAGTATGTAATTATTAATAGTGTATATTTCGCAGTGGAACCATTTATTAGCAAAGTTGTGCAATGTTTTAAATGCTTAAAATACGGTCATGTCCATAATCAATGCAGAGGCTCTAAAATATTATGTCATAATTGTGGCAAAGAGAAATTAGAAAATCACAACTGTGAATCTAAGGATGTTTTTTGTATTCACTGTAACGTTAACTTACATAACTCTACTTCTTATAAATGCCCCAAATATGAAAATCAGAAAAAAATTAAGGAACAAATGTCTTTAAATAATATTCCATTTTTAGATGCCAAAAATAGGGTGGATAATTCATTCGCTTCAATTGCAGCTAATAGATTTTATACTTTAGATAATGAATCGGACTTTCCAAATTTAGCAATTCCTCCTCCTACAAGTAATAAAAAAATTTCTACTTCTCAGCCCTCTTTCAGTTCCACGAGCTCTAGAAGGCATCTAGATAATTCATTTTCACAAACAAGTAAAAAACGTAAAATAGTAAAATCCCCTGTTCCACAATATAGCAATGATAATATATTTCCATTTAGATTTGGACCTGACAACCCTCTCCCTCCAAACACATACATACCTAATCAATCAACTTCATCTGAGGCAGATGATGTGATATTATATTTTAATAATTGTATGCATTCTATTTTTAAAAATATTGACAACGTTGAAAATTTCAAAAATATGGATATAAGCCATTTAAAAAACGAGTTTATTAGGATACTGGAGGATGTCCTTAAAAAGAATAGTAAATAATCAATGGCTAATCAAATTAAATCACTAAAAATCATGCAATGGAACTCTCGATCAGCCATTGCAAATAAAACCAGTTTGTTAAAATTTTTACATGACAATAAAATTCATGTTGCACTTATTAGTGAGACATGGTTTAAACCTAATCAAGATATAAGTTTTTCAGGATACAGTTTAATCCGTAAAGACAGACTTGATGGTAAAGCTGGTGTTGCCATTCTAATAAAAAAAAGAATCCCATTTAAGGAAATACAACTTAACAATAATTTCAATAATGATGTTTTAATTTGTGGTGCTACGATAATAATTAACAATTCCTCTTTTGACCTTATTTCTCTGTATAGACCACCAAATGTAAATACTGATAACAATGATTGGGTGAACATTTTTAACCAAACTAAAAATCCTAGTATAATTGGCGGCGACTTTAATGCTCATAGTAGCATATGGGGCTCCTATAAGAACGATCAGGTGGGTAGGCAGATTATTAACTCTATCGAGACCCTTGACTTGGTTATATTAAATAATGGTGATACAACCAGACTTTCTTTCCCCTCATGTAATAAATCTGTGGTTGACATTACCTTGGTATCATCTACCTTAGCTCCCTATACAAGTTGGAAAGTTAATTCCGACACATTAGGTTCGGATCATTTTCCTATCATAATGGATCTTCAAATTAATTTTAATTTTGAGAATATTATCTACCCAAAAAGTAAATGGAACGTTGATAGAGCTAACTGGAATATATACGAGTCTATTCTAGAGGATAGCTTCCAAAACTCTCCACCTCTTTTATGCCCAGTAGAAAAATATGATTTTTTTTATAAAAAATATAAATCTCGCCGCCGAAAAATCGATTCCAATTCATAAACCTTTCAAAACAAAAAATCGGCCTCCACCTCCGTGGTGGGATGAAGAATGTGAAAGTGTGGTACGTAGAAGAAAAGACGCTCTAGATAACTATAAACAATATAGTTCCATGGAAAATTTTATTCATTGTAAAAAAGAAATAGCAGTTTCTAAAAAAAATTTTTAAATCGAAAGCTAGAGAAAATTGGAAAGTTTATTGCGAAAACCTTAATCATACCACTCCATCTACAGAATTATGGTCCCAAGCTAAAAAGATAAAAAGAGTTCCTGTAAATAGTCCCACTAGCTCTACTTCAGAATTATGGGTTGAGGATTTCTTTAATCAAATCGCCCCCCCTAGTGTTCAGAATAGCCCACTTACTTCTATAATGTCGGGTCCTCCAGAAGGACATTTTTTTCTCTCAGCCTTTCACCATTAATGAGCTAAACCTGGCAATTAAAGTTGCATCTAATACTGCCCCAGGATTTGACGACATCAAATATCCCATGCTAGCTCACTTATCATTAAACGCCCAAATCTACCTTCTAGATATTTTTAATCAAATATGGTTACATGGTGCAGACATTGAAGTCCTCAAAACAGTAGTCGTAGTACCCATTCTTAAGCCTGGTAAAGATCCAAATTTACCTAGTTCTTATCGCCCTATATCTCTAATGTCCTGTATTTTCAAGACATTTGAACGTATGATCAAAAATAGATTGGAATGGTGGTTTAATAGTAATTTCTCTTTGCCCATTTTTCAGTTTGGCTTTAAAAAAGGCCTAGGTACTCTTGATGCAATTTCTTACTTGGTAACAGATATACAAAATAATTTTTCAGAAAACTCCTATTTAGGAGCATTATTCTTAGATCTAAAAGGAGCATACGATAATATAGATCTGGATATCTTGTCTACTAAAATTAAACAGTGCTCCGTCCCAGACTATACGGCTAACATCATAACCAACCTATATCGTAATAGATGTACGTACCTAAGAGGAACAAACAATACGAAAATTGGACCTCGACTTAATTCAGTTGGCCTTCCTCAGGGTTCGGTACTTAGCCCTATTTTGTTTAACATATTTACTGTTAGTATTCATTCTTATATACAACAACATTGTAATGTAATACAGTATGCAGATGATTTC
Organism: Rhamnusium bicolor; assembly: GCA_029963845.1. Classification (NCBI taxonomy): domain Eukaryota; kingdom Metazoa; phylum Arthropoda; class Insecta; order Coleoptera; family Cerambycidae; genus Rhamnusium; species Rhamnusium bicolor. The sequence continues at coordinate 59,359 of JANEYF010004221.1, forward strand.
TGTTTTTACCTCACAGAAAGAAAATATGACCACTGCATCGCTAAACTAAGTTTTACGGCTCGTCAATTACACACATGGTTCTTTAATCATGGTTTTGATATATCAGTAGAAAAATCTGTTTGCACAGTATTTACTAGACATAATACACCGAATATATCCCAGTTAAAACTAGGTAATCATACATACCCTTATAAAAATCAAATTACCTACTTAGGAATCGTTCTTGATAAAAAGCTGAATTGGGGAAGTTATGTTGACAAAATTGTATCAAAATGTGAAAAAGGCATAAATTTCTTAAAAATGATAGCTAAAACATGGTGGGGAGCCCACCCGAGCACGCTTTTGGTTTTCTATCAGTCATATATACGTTCCATAATTGATTATGGTTCCATACTATACGGCTCAGCTAGTAACTCCATTTTAAGAAGGGTAGATGTTGTACAAAATAAAGCGTTACGTATATGTATAGGAGCTATGAAATCCACGCCTATACTGCCCTTACATGTAGAAACTTTGGAACCACCTTTACAACATCGTAGACATTTTCTTAGTGAAAAGTATGTCCTGCAAGCCGAATTCAAGCAGTTACCTATTGTTACCAAGATCTCACAGCTGAGTGTCTCTGACTTAACTAACAAATATTGGTCAAAGAAAAATTCCCCTCCGTTATGTTCCGGATTTCGTGAATCCAGCGTTTATTTAAGTAATTTGTTAAAAATCTCAGACATACCATATTGGGACTTAAACTATTTTGACCTTCTTTACGAACCTCAAGTCATAGTTCCTGTATTTTCGGATATTCCTAGTCTTGATAATATAATTGTTAAAAATTTAGAAACTAAATTTCAAGGCCATCTGCATATATACACTGATGCATCAAAAATTTCTGATAACGTTGGATGCGCCATCTATATACCTCAAACAAAATTTGAACTTAAAATTAAATTGGCCCAAAATACATCTGTTTTTGTTGGAGAAGCCATAGCGATCCTTAACGCCTTAGAATATATTAAATGCAACCAAGTCAAGCATGCAGTTATATTTTCGGACTCTCTGAGTGTATTAGTGGATATAAAAAACAAAGCACTTAATTATAACTATTTAAATTCCTATATCCTCCGCATAATACTCCTTCTCTCTAAATTAAATAAGGACGGGACTCTCATCCATTTTGTGTGGGTCAAAGCCCACGTGGGAATATCCCATAATGAACATGTCGACTGTCTTGCAAAAGAAAGTGCCTTATCAGAACTAAATATAAGTTACAAACTATGTTTATCAGATTGTATAAACTCAATCAAATACAAATCTCATAATAATTGGGCAAATTCATTTAAACAATATCTAATACAAAACCCAATGAGCCAATATTCCCAAGTTGTACATCACTTACCTATTTCGCCATGGTTTAAGAACATAAATTTTCCTAGAAAATCCATCACTACAATTTGCAGAATAAGGTTAGGCCATGCCTGTTTTCCAAAACATCTAAACAGAATCGGAGTTCTCGACTCAGATAACTGCATTACATGTGATACTCCAGGTGACCTGGACCATATTTTTTTTAATTGCCAAAACCATGAAAGAGCCACAGTAGAACTCTTAAAAAAGTTAGTTGATATTAAAGTTCCGCTTCCCACTAATGTGACTCACCTACTATCTCTTGAAAACATCGATATTTATAATGTATTAATTAACTTCCTAGATAACATAAAACTACTTCTATAACAATAACGTTCCGTCTTTATTAGGTTAGCTTCGTACTCCTTTATGTATTTTCCTATGTGTTACAACCCCCCGCTTACCGTGGCCCCCTATGTTATGTCTAGTTACAAATGCCCTGATAGGCCCCTGGGCGAGAAGAGAGTGACCTTGTAAATATCCCGTTGTTTTTTCTTTTCAATTATTTTGTAAGTCGTGTTAGGATTAATTTTAGGTAAATAATTAGTTTTTAGATTGTGATTGGCTAATGGATAAACTCCAATGCCAAAAAAAAAAAAAAAAAAAAATTGGATGCTAGTTTTGTACACGTCATTATATCGCGGCTAAAAACCGATAATTTAATATTAAACTCAATGTCAAACGTTGTCGTAAAAGAGATAATATATGTTTTGGGCAAAAGCGACAACTTAGTTTGTAAAATTTAGGCAAAGTTTGAATGTAGAACGAATGTTGAAAGTCGCTTGCAAAAAGTGTATAAATTTAAAAGCCCTTTAAAGTTTTAGTAAGGATATTTTGCGTATTGTGTGATGTAAAAGTTAGAGGGCATGTACCTAAAAGCTAGTTTGCAAATAAATGGCTTTCCGAGTAGCTCGCATTGTTCAGGGTGAATCCCTCAAGAATTTAGTCGAGAATTTGCTCTGTTTGTGTACAACTTGACGTTTGAAGTTTAGTGAGAAACGTTAGCAATTTTGGAGCCATTTCCTCACTGCTTAGTCTTAGACGCCGTTTACTGTGATATATTCAATTTGGAAACTTTTCCGCTCATTTTATGGACAACTAGTAGACTCTTATAATTGCTTTATTATTCCAAGCAATTCTCAAGCTTAAGAGAGGCCGTAGACAAATCATATGTTTCTAAAATATATTTGAAATTTCTTGCAACAAGATTATCGAATGCTTATTATACCGATAGCTGCTGAAATCAGATATCAGAACAAAATTTTATTTTACGGGATAATGATATTCCGTTACAATAATAATATAGGTACTCAATGGGCATTTCTCACATATTTTTTTATTTGTTTATTCGATAGTATTTATAAATATGAACTCTCAGAATTTTTTCCTGATTTTTTTGAGCCCCGGAAAGAGGTTAAAAATAAATAAAAAAAAATTAAAATGTTAGTCTTATGACGTCATCCGACTAGGTTTGGCGTTAAACACAAGCAGCCAGTGAAAACGAAGACGATACCGCAGTATTTGTTGGAAACATATCCAACACATTTAAAATGTATTTTTATATTAAACCAACAGATGGCGCTATTTGGTCATCTTCCGGTACTCAGCCATGTGCGGTAAAAATTAAAACGCATTCATTGCAGAACGGTCTCTGGTTCATGATTATAAAAGTTTATGCTCTGCCTTACTGGCATCAATTTTTGTACAAAATGTAAATTTGTAAATATTGAATATAGTGTATATAAAGGGGATGAGGTATGGACATCCGTTTAATATCCGATATTCGATCAGTGAAGTTAAGCAGCACTGATCGAGTCCGGCAATTGGATGGATGAACGATAGCTCATCTAACAGTCGGTAGGCTGTCAACAGACAATCCCGGGAAGGCCGCTAGCCTGATGCAGGCGGAGAGGCGAGCCCGGGTGGAGGGTCGAAGAGACCTACCCAGGAGGTTTGCCACTCTCTAGCGGTGCAGGCGGGCAGGCCCAGGCGGTGGGTTAGTTGACAGTCGAGGACCGTGGTTGGGAGTCCACGCTAAACTGTAGGTCCCTAGGTAAAAAGGGCCCATTGTGGCCTACTTGCCTAGTAAAATAAGTAGCTACTACTACTACTACTAGTGTATATAAAGAAGAAATATTTTTTTTTAACGCAGTCCACCTCACCTTTATGTAGTTATTCTACATAAATTTGGTCCTAAAGAGTCAACCGGTTGGGTGTCTAATGGAAAGAAAAGGTTTTTTTTTATCGATATATAGTATATAGATTTTATTTGATGTATAATTTGACATTTTGTGTTTAGGTTAAACATTTGCAAGAAGAAGCTTCTTGAAATATTTGTATTTTTTTACGAATTTCTGGTGTTTTTTAACTGAAACTCAATTAATTGTGTTCTCATCTGTTGGTGTGCAAAAACTAATAATTTAAGTGTATATATATTTGTAATTAAAATTGTATATTAAGACATTATTCAGGCTTATTTTTAAAAAAAATATATAGGTATTGTCTGTAATAGATTAAGAATATTGAGGTAAAAATTATATAAACATAGCTGATTTGAATTTTGTATTGCTAAAATTTCATAGTTTTTCTTTTTTTTTTTTCAACATTGTATATCATTTACTAATTTTTTCTTTAAATTTTATAGAAGCAAAATGGCAAATAAGAAACCTGATCTAACCAAATTGAAAGAACAAAGAAGGCAGTATAGATCCACTATAATAAGAATAAAAGAATTTGTCTTACAACATAGAACAAATCCTATTACTAGAACAATTTCAAGTTGGGAAAGAGAGTCTAAGTAGTTATTTTCAGAAATATCAAGACGTTCAGGTAGAAACTTTGTATTTAAATGATGACGACTTTGAAAAGCCTGAGATAATTGAAAATATATATTTTGAAATTATTGCTAGTATAAATAATGTACTCGAAAAAGGGTAATGTAAGTCAAGGCATTTTTACTACAAAATTGCCACATATCGACAACCATTTTTTGATGGTAAAAATCTTAATAATTTTAAACCACTTATCGATATGTTTATTGCTGTCATTGATAAAAACACTTATTTATCAAGTGTTGAAAAACTTTTTTATTTAAGTAATTATTTAAAAGGTGAGGCTCTTACTTTGATCAATACCCTGCCTATTGTAAACAGTTCGTATGAGAAAGCTCTCAATTTATTAAATCATAGATATGATAATGAGACGATGTTAATTAATGCTCATATTTATGCACTTTTGGATATCCCAAATATGCAAAAAGGCACTACTGTTGTTTTGAGAGAATTTGTAAGTAACGTAAAACAGCACATCGGTGCTTTAAAGAATTTAAACCAGCCAGTTGATAGTTGGGACATGATTTTGATTTGTATTTTGTCAAAAAAGCTTGATCAATATGCAAATCGTGCTTATCAACTAGATAGGGATTCATCAAAACTATCAAGGTTGAGTGATTGTTTGATTTTTTTTAGGAAACGAGGCCATGGCTTTAGAAGCAGTTGCTCTACCCGAAAATAAGGGTATTAAAGAAAAATCAGGCTTTACTCATCTGACAACAAAAAAAGAGCAATGAAAATAAATGCCAGTTTTGTTTTCTAGCTGGACATACAATTTTTAATTGTAGAAAATTTAAATCTATACCAGTTAAAGAAAGAATTTCGTTTGTAGATAGACTGTAACGAAATTGCAAGCCATTTCATTCCAGTTTGTTGTTGTTCCATGATGAATTAAGTTTCTGCCAGTCTAGTCGGTTTTGCAGATTTTTGCACTAAATATCTATCTATCTTTATTGCTCATACTCTACTACATTGGTACACCTGGTTGGACCAAAGCTATTTGTTTATAACCTTTGTGAAAATTATCTAATTTGGTGCATTTGTTTTGTAGTGGATTATTTTATACCAGTGCATATAATTATCAACCAGACCTCAGTAACGTAAGGTTTTCTAAATTTAAAATATCGACTGCTTACTTGAACGTTTACTTAGTATTTAATCATGAACGCTGCTCTAGTGGAACTTTGCCTAGTTCTCTGGCACTTGATTAACTTTTAATTATCTAAAGTACACATATAGTCAAGTATATATATTTATTTAACTTTATCTGCTATTCATTAGAACCTGTCTCCGAGGAACCAATAAATGATTTATTTTAACGTTACCTTTAATTTGAAAAACTCATATTGTTTTATATTTAGCAAATATTTATTTACGTTATCTTTCTAGTTGTCTGTCTGTATACAGACATTCTAAATTCTATTTTCTTGAAGATTAACTTCTTTTAGTACAAAAATATCTTAACATTTAGTGAATACCTATTTCCCTTGTTTATTATCGTAGCTACACCTAGTTTATTTGTTGGACTAGTATTTTGTCTATTTAACGTACTTTTATTGATACTTAATTTAAGTCTTCAACTTCCTAAAATATTGTAGGACACCGATCCTAGTTGGTTTAGTTTGCAATTTACTCTGTAAATTTGTATTAACTCATATTTTGTCTAGGTAGCTGGACAATTCAAACGTCACAGCTTTTAACTTTGTTTTGCCTATAATACTGATCTCATAAAACTCTCCCCTTTTTATGTTAATACCTGGACCAAGAGTAGAGGATAACTGGTGGATCGAACTGATCATTATATACTGGGTGGAGCAGGAAAATTATATTTTATACAACTGGCATTTTTTCTCAAGGGTAACTGCAGTATTGACAGTGGTGAGTCAATTGACACCGAACCCATTAAGAGCCTAGCCGTTGGTGGATTCTTCGCTGGACTAACCCATTGGAAGTTACGTAAGATCTTCGTCCCCAATAAACATTTACATTTGGTCAGAAGAAATTTGTGAGAGATCAGGCATTTAATTTTTTTTCTCTTTCAATTACATATTTTTTTTGTGTGGTTACCTAATTGTTGGTCTTCAACCCCCTAGATTTTCTTGACTTGTAAATATTGTGCATATAGATTATTATATTTTTTCTTATAAAATAATATCTTTTTATTCAACTTCCTTACCAACCGAATTCAAGTTTTAACGTTATCTTTACCTTTTAAAATAAAATTTTAATTATTTGGTACTTGCAAAAGTCCTGGCGCCCAGCCTAGATTTTGGTGATAACTCAAATCAATCGAAGCCCTAATTCACGACCTGCTCACTGAGCTACCGGTCAATAAGTACAACCCCCAGCTTATTGTGTTATGCCAACAATTGGACGGGGGTGTTGCAAGACACAAATATTGTAAAATATGTTTAAATAATCATGTAAATAAATGTAAGTTTTCTTTCAAAAGTCAAACTTGTCAAAAAGATCATAATACATTGCTGCACATGGAAAACCAATTAAATAAAAATGGGGACAATTAAGAAAGTATCAGTGGACAGTTGAATCATTGCCATTTACATAAAAATTTTGATAATGTTTTACGTCCTACTATAAAGGTTAAGTTAGCTATCAAGAATTGTAACTTTATTTTTGTACCTGGGTTAATAATTGATCGTTGTTCTCAGACATCATTTATAACTACCAATCTTGTTATAAAACTAAAATTAAAAACCTTTAATACCAATTTAAATGTTATTGGTATCTCAGAAAATGTTACTAAAGTTCAGAAATCTGTTAATGTTGACGTAGATATATGTGCATGTAATTATAAAATTAATGTTAATTGTGCAGTTGTGGAAAGAATCACAGGTAATTTACCTCAGTTTGAATTTGACATTACAGCAGTTAATATTTCAGATAATATTAGGTTAGCTGATAATGACTATAATAAACCTGAAAATATGGACCGTCTTTTAGGGGCAAATGTGTTTTTCGAAACACTGCTGACAGGTACAATAAAATTAGGTAAAAACAATTTAGTGTTACAAAATACTCTTTTTGGGTATATTGTTCTATTCCCTATAATTGAAAGGATAGTCAACTATGTAGTTTTTCGGAAGTTTCTTTATTTTATAGTACTACTCATAACCTAGAAAAACTTGTTTCTCAATTTTAGGAGATTGAAAACGTGCCAAAAATATATCCTGAATATACCAGTGAGCAAGAAGCTTGTGAATCAATATTTATTAATTCAGTAGAAAAAATTGATAATAAATTTCAAGTTTGTTTACCTTTAAAGCAGAATTTAATAGATTTAAGTTTAGGCGATTCCTTTTCTATCGCGTACAAAAGATATTCGAAAACAGGCGAGGACTCATGGTGATGTGTATGTGGTTCAAAAAACAAAAATTGGACCTAACTGTGAATGTAGACTGAAATGTTTTGAAAAAATTTACTCTGATGGACGTAAAAAAGATATATTCCTACATCGAAAAAACTACAGGATTATTACTTATATGGTCTCATCAAATTACAACCAGTGGCGCGCCATATGCCGCGTTCAAGAAATGGATTTTCAAAACATGCTTCTTATAGCTATTTGGTGAGTGAGAATGTTGCTTCTTTTTTAGTTACGTATTCCGTAACTTATATTTTTCTACGTAAGAACACAAAATTGTACAGAATTTTTCAAGATATGCCGAAATCTTTTTTTGTCTCTACATGGAATAACAAAAGGTCAACTGGAGTGTCTACAAAAGAACTTGCTCGATGGTAATAATACCCCTCCACTGGATGGAAGAGGAAAACATGATAAAAAAGCCAACAAAATACCAGACAAAATCGCCAGGCAAATACATGACCATATTCTCAATTTTCCGCGTTATAAGTCACATTACAGCAGAAAAAATAATTTGAGGCACTATTATTTTTTTCCAATGTTCAGTGTTTTTAAAATGAACTTTATTTGCAGAAGCATGAACCTAATCACTTTAAGTTGCAGTTACGAATATTATAGAAAATACTTTGCCGAAAATTTTAAAATTTTATTCGAAAAGCCAAAGACAGTTACTTGTCAGCAGTGTGATAAGTTACTCAATAAAATTAATGCAGCTGAATCTGAAGAAACAAAAGATACTTTGGAACGAGAAAGAACACTGCATATCAAGAAAGCTGAAACATTTTATGTTGACATTAAAGACAAAATGACCATCGCAAAGAGTAATCCAGAAGTGAAAGTACCCACTGTTGATTTCCAACAAAACCTACCTTTGCCAGTGTCTTCAAGTGGTGAAGTTTTCTATAAAATTCAACTATGGGTTTTCAACTTTTGTATCCATGTCGGTAGCACTAGTAAAAGTTATTTTTACGTTTATGATGAGATTCAGGGTAGAAAAGGTCAAAATGAGGTGGTCAGTTTACTCTTCCACTTTTTTAAAAATCATATATCTCCAGATGTTGAGGACCTGTATATTTTTTAGATAACTATTCGTCTCAAAATAAAAATTACATGCTTGTGTAGTTTCTTTATAGTCTCGTTGAACTCAATAGATTCCTTTTGATCGTTCATAGATATCCGGAACCGAGGCACAATTTTCTGCCATACGATCGGAGCTTTGGGTTGATTGAAATCAATAAACGCAAGCACAACAAAATTTTTCTTCCAAATGAATATATGGCGATCATAAGGAAAACCAGCAAAAAATATACTGTAATACCTACCTGACTCAGGACATATTTTTAGATTTCAAAAATTATCTAGAAACATTTTTTTGTCAAACATCCATCATGAAAAAATAACAAATTTACGTTGTCTAAGTATCGTATTTTATGTTATGGAAAAGTAGATTCAGCGATAGCACCAGAAGCTGTCTCTTGGCCAGTATTTTGTTCTTTTGATACAAAAAAAATAATAAGGTTTCGAACCCTATCACACTTCCAAATGATAACGTTAAACTATATTCTGGAAGACGAAAATTGACAAAGAATAAATTTGATCATGTAATGATCCTGACAAAAAATTATGTACCTCAATGTGACCAATGATTTTACCAGGACATTGACAGATACTACAAAAGTTTTCAGTCAGATGACAGGGAAACCTCGGTGTCAGAATATAGTAGCGACGAATAAGAGAAAATATATTAAATTTTAATATATGTTTCCTTTATGTTTGAATTTGAAATGTACGTTTTGAAAACTGAATAAAAATATGTTTTTTTCAAAATATTGTTTTTTATTATTTTTTATTTTTATTACTGTGCAAAAACCAGTCAAGTCCAACCATTTTTTTCTCTATATCTACTAAGAACACGAACAAAAAATAAAAGAAAAGTAGTGAAAATTTTCGTTCTTATGATACACATGCATCTCCGTCATTGAATTGACTATTTAACTTCACCAATTTTCTTTAAACGTTTATTCTTTCTTCTGAAAAATTCATCAAAATGGACTTGGCTGGTTCTTACATTGGACTCTTCAATTGTAATAATCAATAGTTCGAAAATTATTATCCTCAAAATTACCAATCAAATTTCCATTTTTTTGTTAACAAAATGTACAAAAGAATTATACTGCTAATTCTCAGGATTTGTATGAGAATTATTCTGCTAATTCTCAAGATATATGTGCAGATTATACTGTTAATCCTCAGGATTTTCGGACAGGTCCGGAATATTCCACGGATATTCCAACACAAATCAAACAAATATCCCACCAAATACAAAACATGAATCTACGAGACCCGAACGAAGAACAACGCTTCATACTGTAAATCCAAAAAACTTATATTAAAGACTACCAATACTTTAAAAATTTTGATAGATGCCGGTGCGGAAATATCTATTTTTAAACCAAATACAATGAATCAATTTTAATTCCTGTTATATTCCAACGATCTTCATAAAATTTACATTTACAATTTGGACATAGAATTTGACTGACTCTTAAGTTCCGACTTTATGGAACATTACGAATGTGTCATTGATTTTAAAATAAACGATTAAAAACTTCTTTAAAACACTTCCACATTTTAAAGTAACAAAAGATTCACCAGAATCTGAAATTTCAAACTTATATCAAAATAAATTTCAAAATTCTATCCGAAACGAAATTTCGAACGAACCTCGTACAGAAAAAAATGTCTAAAATAAAATGTAATTTAGTTAACACTGACACTATACTAGTAGCACAGGAATTTGAAAAAGTACGATAACCTAATGCTGTGGTAAGAATAAATGAAAAAGGCGAACTTGTAACAACCATAGTTAACGCAAACGCAATTACTAAAACTAATATTCTAAATTCAATAATATTTGCACGTTTAACAATTATTCATACTTCTATTATTACTCCAGATCACTTAATAAATGCATTACAGGAAATTTCACAAAAGTTGCAGGAAAATAATTATCAAAAGTTGCTCATTACTTAGATATTACAAAGCTCCGAGCATTTTAAACTGATTCTAGTTTAATTTTTATTTTAAATATACCATTGCTAGATCCCCAAACCTATACAGCCCCTCAATTATATCCCATTCCGATCCTGGATAATAGAAATGGGTTACACCATATTTTGTTAGTCTCTCAAAAATATATTGCGAGAGATGATTATTCTTTGATGTTTATACCCATTCCAGACTTGAAAGGATGTCGACAACTTAATATTGGAACCAAATTACCGATAGACAACTCTGCCATTTGCGAAGCTAGACTTTTCAAAATTCTTAGGGGCCTACCTGAGAACTCTCAAACATCTTTCATTACAAGTTAAGGCCACATCTGATTAGTCATCAATGCAGAACCCCTGCATGTTATCATTAATTGTCCAAAGAGAAATTCAAAAACTGAAATCACCAAAAACTCCATTATAAAACTACAACCCAATTGTTACGCTGTTGTTGGAATAATCAAAATCCAAGCCAGTTCAAACGAGGTATTAGATCTTAAGCACACATCCCATTCAAATCCCGTATGAGTGCAGTAACGAACTTCCAGATAAATTCAGTTACCAAATTTAAAGCCACTGAAATTAAGCAATCTAAACACCGATGATCTCGAGATTACCAAGCATAAATTGGATCAATACGCGAAAGATTTGGACGACTTAATCAACGAACCTTTTATTACCAAACACATCTTCTGGTTCACATATTTTATAATAATCCTAATTTTTGGACTACTATCTCTATGCTTATTTTGTAAATACAAAACAAGACTAAGACGCAGACTAGCCATCGACACAACTACATCACCTCCACCGGGATCTGATAGAACCTTCAGAAGATTCGCTAATACTACTCCCTGCAAAAAAAACGACCCCCGATTCGTGAAGAAGAGGAAAATGACACAAACTTACTGAAAAAAGACTTTTTGTGTATTCTGTGCTTTATTGTAGACCTCAATAATTTATTGTGAATCTTATGGACTTCAGAAAATTTTTATTCATTAAAAAAACTTTAATCACTTTTATTTTATAACGTTTAGTACTGTATACTAACGTTTTGTATTTTTACCTTACATATTTAGTTTTTATTACGTTTTATATTGTTTTACATTGTCAGAATGTACATTTTTACATGTTACTATTTTTGCACGCTTATAACCTACCTTCATATTTTACATTTTTAGATATCATGTTTTATAATATAGTAGATTTCATGTCTCCATGCTATGTTTTCTATTTTGGAAAAGTTGTTGCATAAACATTAACTTTTTATAAGAGGGGAGTTGTTATATAAAATCTACACCATTTAGACACGACTTTGGCTTTATTTCATAATATCTCAGGGTTATCATATTATTATACCTATGTTGCAGATAAGAGATTTTCTCTTGGTAATTTCAAACTACTTATTTTTGCACTTGCTTTGTTTCAAGTCTGGGAACTGTTGTAAATACTTATCTAAGATACATCAAAGAGGTTACATATTAGCTTCACCATATTTGTTAAACCAGTTTTATACTCACTGTGTTACAATAAACATATTTTATATTATTTAATCATTATTTCAACGTTCACTCTTAATTAAATAAACCTTTTTTTAAAAAACCATTTATGGAAATAAAAATGTAAGAGATATATTAAATCTGCTGCAAGATTTCGTTGATAAAAATTGATTTTACATCAAATTGCAACGTTACAATTAAGGCCAGAATCGCATCAGTCTGAATATTAAGAGCTTAGCTTATATCACATATTTTTTTATGAATAAATGTATATATCGTGATCTATAGGATAAATTCTGGACCCAGGCCTAATCTGCGTAAAGGCTGTCAAGCTCTTTTTTATTCTCCATATTTGCTTTACCCTCTCCTTTCTAAGTTTTTAGGAAGCTGAAGTTCAACTTTTTGCACAGATAAAAGAAAACAGTCTGACAAGTACAAATGGGTTAATAAATTTAAATTTGCTTGCATACATTGATTATGTTGGATAAAAATTCACTGCCTGAATTTATTTATTTATTATTTATTCTATTTATGTTTCATACAGTTTACAAATTCCATTTATAGTACAAACATATTTATTGTTACAAATATATCTTAAAAATACAACGATATAAAAACATTTGAGGAAAAATTGCCCATTCAAATGAAAACATAAGGCTTATATAGACTTCACAGAACAAAAAACAAATTGTGTATTCAGCCACAGTTTGGTTATGTTCAATGTTTATCTCGTTTATTTGAGTAATTTTCCATACGGCATGTAAACATTTTTTTACGTTTTTACAAAAAATGAATTCAGAACCATCCAAAGCACCTATAGTGGAAAATCATACGATGTGAATTTAACAAATGAAGAAGAGAAAGATGTGATTTTTTTTTAAATAAATGTAATTTATTCAAATTCATTAAATAGTACATTTTAAGTATTTTAATTTTAAAATTTAATGTAGTGTGGCCGCCACAGAACAACTAAATTCGTGTGTCTTCAAAATCAAGAAGTGGGGAAGTGCGATTGGCGACTGTTTTTATTCTGTGTACTCTACATTAGATCGACGTGTGATTGATACCGCCACTGTCATCGGTAATGTCAGAATATTTAAAATTTGGTTTGATATTTCTCAGGAGCACAAAACATTCATGCTCGACTCATACTTTCGCAATGGGCGAAAGGTTAATGGACTATAGCAATATTTCATAGAAGACTATTTAGAAGAATTAAGGAATAAATTTCCTAATGTTCTTTTGATTACAATACATTTCGATACTCTGGATCGTTCTGTTAAACTCTTCCTTGAGGCAGTTAGTGTAAAACGGAAAGAATGTAGTAGTCAAAGAAGCGCAGTCCTCAAATTACTGAATATATAAGAGAAGACTATAACCACAATAATATATTTTTTATATTAATATTATTAAATCCCTCTATATTATTGGTTATCTTTTATGTTACCTATCGGTTGCTCAATAATTCCGGTAGGTTCGTTGGTTAGGACAGTTATTAAATGTTGACAAATATTATCAAATAGGCTTTTAGCTTTATTTATCAACGAGATGTGAAATCGAGATTACACTGTAGTTTAAATAAAGTATTCTAAAAAATATTTTTGAGGAAGAAAAATTGTGAAATTTAAAATGTTGGTAGATTCCAGTAACTAGTTTCTGATATGGTATGAAGCAAGTAGAAAGACAAAATAAGTTAAGTGGGCGCCATGTTATCAATAAAAATATTAATAACAATAGTTACGGCTATCAATCCAACAAGCTGTTAACTGGAAACTTTTTTTATTTCACCGACTTTTTGGCACAATGCGAGAACACAGACCCTTCCCTCTCAAAAAAAAATAAAAAATAGAGCTCCGCTACGCTGATGAGGGGCAATAACTCCGAAACACGTGTCCGTAGCTGCATAATTGTTTCTTTTTTGGGGGATATGGCACTAAACCTGCTTTGTGTTATAAAAATGTTTACAATATGGTATATAAAAAATGGTATTTAGTGTTCAAAATACTAAAATTATCCAATTACTAACAAATTTATGTATGCAATATAATTTAACAGAAAAAAATGAACTGATAGCAAAAAGTTGTACAAAATTAGAAATGAGAACTAAGCAAAAGAATATATCTATAGAAAACCACTAGAGTAGATGTAAGTAAAATATCTTTAATTATAAACTATGATCTTCCAAATAAACAATTTTATAGAATTTATCTTAAAATAGAACAACGCAGGCAGCTCCTGGACCCAAAGTATTCTGCTCGAGCTTGTTTTATCCACTACCGAGCTCGGTAGCGCAGTGGGTCAGAGCGTTACGTGACAAACGTAGCTGGTTTACTGCCTATCGACTCCCGAGTTCAAATCCCGGTTTCAATTCTGGCAAAGTCAAAGGATTTGGTTGTGTGTGTCTGCGGTTTTTTCAACTGTGTAACCCCTGTCCAAGAAGCTTTGTCTTTGTTTTGGGGGTTGTCTAATTTATGTGGTGTGTTTTATATTTTCAGTACTAGCAACAAGCATTATAATATAATCTCCAAAAATCAGTTACCAGTAACTCACCAAATTTCCTAAATCCAATAGCCAACCTCCAAATTCCAATCCAAAAATAAGGTATGTAAGTTTAAATACGGTACAAAAAAAAACTTTACTAAAAATCTGTAGGTATCAAAACGTAAGTACCAAAGAATTTAAAGTTAACCTTCAAACACATGGTCATTAATAGAAGAAATTATAAACTGCAACTTATCCAGCAAATCTGGATGTTTAGTTTGCCAATAAATTCGATTTACAAATCGAAAATAATCAATATTTATGTATTAATTAACAAATGAAGTAACTGATAATTTTATCCGAAACTATTTCCGAAACAACCAAAAACCAAATGTGCTCTAACAAAAGTCTATACTTAGGTAATACCAAATGTTTTTTGCTAATTACTTGACAGAAAGAAGGGCTTTTTCAAAAATTACTGGCTATTTAAGGCCAACGGGGTTAACAAAAAATAATACGACTGACGTTTTAACCACCATTTCAACAATGGTAAAATTACTAGATATATGGAATTTTGACATTTCAAGCGAGTGGCACGCTGTGCTAATAGTGAACAATAATTTCAAAACATCGGTGTTTGCAGCTGCATCGTATTTATTTTCATGGTATATGGCACGATTTCTCTTTGAGTCAGTTTTATGACATTAGAACGTGTCACAGTAGTCTTAAATATACAGAGTGTCCTGAAATAGCGTTAGTATACCTAGGATGGTGATTCAACACTCAAAAATTTTAAGTTGCCATGAACATGGATCTGGAAATGCTTACTGGGGTCGCCACAGTCTTTCAAAAATGATATTCAAAATGTGGTTTGTGGTTTGATTAAAACTACTGGGACTAGAAGGAGAAAATTTGGTACAGAGGGTAAATTTGAGACGAGAAATCGTTTGATGTTATTAATAATAAAAGAGAATAGCAACGTTCAGGGACGTGCAAAACGATGGAGACCTTCGATAAAAAGCCCATATTTTTTATCCTTTGGGGTTTTTCTACGTTTTCTTAGCAAGAATATTTATCAGATTATTTTATAAAAAAAGCCCTTTTGGTGAAAAGTTGTAAGATGTACCGTTTTTGAGAAAAGCAAGATCTTAAAATTTTATGTATGAGTTACATATTTTCAAAATAACAAATAAGGAAACGAAACGAAAATAGGAATTTTATTAAAAAAAGATTAATAACGAATAACGTACCTAAATTCTTATCGTAATAACTATCATTATTGGTATTACAGAAAGTGTTCAAAATGCCCCCCTGTTAAAACAATCAAATCAAGATGGTTTGCAAAACATAGAGTCCCATCAATAATCTCCAAACATTCCCGCTTCAGCTTTGATGGAAAATTTTTCCTAAAGCCACAAATGATTATAGTGGTTGCTGTAATTCTGTCCATAGTGAATCCAGATTAATCAGTGAAAATAATTTTACTGATAAAATTGCAGTCGCGATGCTATTTTCTTCTTAATGATCCACAGAATTGCATCTTGAGCTTCAGATCTCCAAGTTTAAGGCCTTAGACTCTCTGCAAATAGTATGTATGATGTAACTGTTCATGAAAACTTTTCCAAACTGAGCTTTTTGGAATACCTTCTTAGATAGCCATTTTTTTTCTTATCCCTGGATTGGCTGCAACCATTTCCAGGACCCTTTCCTCTCCTTCTATGGTCCGAATAGTATAATATCTCCCACAGTCGTTTTATTCCTATATCACTTAGTCTTTCATGGAAATGATAACAGTTCTTTCGCAGGGAAACCGACTGCCAGGGAATGCTTCTTCATAAAATCTCATCACTTCGCGAGCGTTACCATATTATCGACATTACCCATACATAAAATGGATATTTGCCATTTCTTTAAACAAGTAATCTCCTTTTATTAAGTTTTTTGAATGACATGTATGATTCATTGAAAGATTTGAATTAAACAAACTTCGATTTTTTTAAACGCGATTAATTGTAAAATCGTGTTTTTCTTAAAAACGGTATGTTCTACAACTTATCATTTAGAGTACCTTTTCTTCATAAAATTGTCTATTTCCGCACACCCTGTATATACTGCCGGCAGAGTAGCTGTTTCAGTTTGATTTGATTTATCAGAGGAAAAAATGTTTCTCCATTGAAATATTAGTTTCTTAGTATGCATCTTTGAACAGCTGCAAATAGGTCTTATCTCTTAACCAAACAATGCTGTAGCGAATGCGGTGTTCATCTAACGGTTGCAAGATCGAGATCGTAAATGTATGTGTCGTCTTTATATGCTCCTCGGTTTGTGTAAATTTAATTTTATAGAGAAACAATTTCAGCTGTGAATATAGTGTGCTTTGCAAACAGGATTAGACAACCGTAACTGTAGAGTTGCAACTTTCAGTTTACACTGTTTTGCTCGTGTTTAGAATTTATTTGTTTCATAGGAATGTGGTATAACGTTTATTTGAATAATAACTGATTGTGAAAGTGTCCGCAGATAAAGTTCACCTTTGAATGACTAAAAATAATCAGATATAATTCATTCCAGATGCTTTAAATTAGAGTAGATGTTCATATATTAGGTTGGCAATTTTAGCAAATGTCAGGTCCATATGATTCTAATTTGTCACACATAATTTTTTTTTACTGAAAGCAGCTGAATTGTCAAATTTTCTTATAGAAAAAGAACGGATGACTATTATTCAACGAAAATACGAAACTTTAAATTATTTTACTTATACTACTAAATATCAATATTAATATGATAAAATAAATTTCCCTAAAAAGAGAATTTTGATTATATTTTTGATTTTTCAACATAACCTGTATTACATCCTAAAGTCAGTACACAAATATTAGTCTCTCAACTTGAATTGGTGAACTCGCTTGAAATGTCCAAATTCCAAATGTCTAGTAATATCAAATAATTTTAAAGTTGTTGAGTTGACGGATACAACGTCAGTCATATTATTTTTTGTTAACCTCGTTGGAAAGATCCTCTTTTCTGTTGAGAAATTAATAAGGAGTATAAAAATGGGCTTTAAACGTTTAGACAATGTAAAATAATATTTAGAAATATAAAATTTGTTATTCGTTTAGATTTTTATCGAACGCCCTTCTTTGGCGCACTGTATAAGAGCAGCCACAAAGCAGTCAAATAAAATACATGCATATGTTATAGAATATATTCAATTATATTCAATTTTGTTTATAAAATATTTATAATGCATTTATAGATATTATCTTTCTTCCTGTTCTTCATAGGATACATTTTAGGAATAATTTTGATGTAACAATCCGAACAAAACAAGCAAGTGATATTTTCTATATTGCTTAAGAAGCAATATAGAAAACAACACTGCCATCTCTAACATTTTCTCCTATACTTTTGGATATCGTTGTAATGCGCCGATAAAGCAATAAATTCTGGGAGATATAAAATATATCGAGAAACATTTGAAAGAGATTCTTAGAAATATTGGTCCATTTACTTCTTATAACAAAATAAAAACATCGTGGTATGACATAGGATAAATAAATTCTTATTTAATTTTATATGTAAACAATTTTATAAGACATGAGAAGTAAAAAAGAGAAATGTTTTATCTGTTTTATTCTAACTAATTTTTAGATAACTTTTTGATTTGCCACTTTTTGCTGTGCATAATGGTGAGTGTTAATAAGTATATTATATCTAGAAGCATCGGTATCTCTTTTATATGTAATAAATTCTAACTTATTGTTGTTATTTTCAATATGTAATAAATAAGGAGGGGCTAGAAAAAGAAAAGGCGTTAATTAAGGACATTATACACTGTAAAGTGTATTGGGCGAACGAGACGATATCTTCAGACTAGTTTTAAAGAACATATGACTCATCTTATATATGGAAGAACAGATAACTCTAGTGTTGCCTCACATGCATTAGAGAACAACTATAAGATTAGATATTAGTAACTTAAGATTAATTAGAAATATAACAAGTAATAGACAGCTGCATGCATTTGAAAGCTTAGAACTCACGGATGAAAAAAGTATAAATAGCGATCGAGGATCTATTCTAAATAGTCTGCTCTATTCGTCAGTGTGTCACGCGATTAGTTAATTAATAGGTCTCTATATTGCTAGACGAGTTATTATATCCTAAAAACAGAAAATTTTTAGAGAAACATTGTGGGATGCCACAAATAAATAATTATAGACAATGTTTTAAGGCATGAAAAAAGAAGAGTATTAGGTTTGCAGAGCTAATTTCTTTGGCATATAGTTTAAGTAAACTGTGGCACATATCTAAATTGTGCATTCTATACCTGTACATTGTTTTTGAATGAAAATTGAGTTAACTGAAAAATGTTCCTATAACGTTACAGTTAGATTTCAGGCAGTCGTAAATAAAATTATATGTTAAGACAGCATATTTTAACCCTAGAACAGTATCGTACATAAAATTTACGCATTCATTTTATTAATTTGCGTGTTGTATAGCAATCCGTAGGCCCCTCCTTTCAAACTCCCACCTATACTTACCTAAATATCTCATTGGTGGAATGTTTATGTAAACAGTTCGTAACTGGTAGTGCCAGAGTGAATATTTATCGTTTTCTGACTATACATAAAAATTACGCATCGTTACCAACACGCGCTCATTACCGTACGAAATTTATACGTATCGATACCAATAAGCGTTAAAAATATCAAGTCGAGGTTTAACAGACGAAGAGTTAGAAAAAGCACTTTTGGAAAGTAGTGACAGTGAAACTGAAGATATTATTGTTAGAGCCGAATCTGAAACAGAAAGCGAGTCTGGTGATAGCGATGATGACCCAAAGTGGTTGCCAACAGAAGAAATGGAATCACAGGTGTTGGATGGTTTGTCAAAAGTTTGGAGAGAAAAAAATAGGGAACACGAAAATCTACCTATTCTAAAACTCTTAAAAGAATCACAAGGACCCGGAAGTATATTGGAGACATATCAAATTTAGATGAACAAGCAAATACGCAGGTAATTTATGTTTTACATATTTGGTACTGATTTTACCTTCTAGTGTGTCTTTATTTTTCAGATTTTAGCTGATGCAAGTAACAGGAAAATATCCACCTTTGTCGTTACTGCAGCAAAAGACAATTTAATCGGAAAATATGGTTACCAATGGTTTTCCAAACCATTTTCCGATGAGAAAGGCAAAACTCCATCTAAGAACATCATATACGTGAAGCCTGGACCTTCGCCGGAATTACGAAATATACTTGATCCCGTACGCGCATTTCAAATATTCTTTTCAGACGATATTCTGAATATCATAGTGGAATATACCAATCAAAAAATTTGTTCTGCAAGACAAAAGTACAGTGCCGAATCAGAAGCATTTTTTGAAACAAGTTTGGAAAAAATAAAAGCATTACTTGGGTTATATATTTTGGCTGGAGCTCTGAAATATAATCACTTGGCTACTAAAACTATGTTTGATACTACTTTTTTATGGGATGAGATATAAAGCAATAATGAGCCAAAAGCGGTTTGAATTTCTGACAGCTTATTAACGTTTTGATGACACGTGAAGAAAAAAAGACTAGTATCTAGATTTGCACCGATATAAAACATCTAGAATCAGTTTATAGATGCATGTAGGTAGAAGCTCGTACAAACCAGGTCGTATGTTACTATCGATGAATAACTGGTACGATTTCGTGGTCATTGTGCATTTAGAATGTACATACCAAACAAAACGGGAAAATATGTCCTGAAGCTTGTTCTGTTATATGACGTCTCTACAAAATATTTGATAGACGCATCTCCTTACATTGGAAAATCAACTGAAACAAATGGACTTCCATTAGCGAACTATTATGTTGAAACATTGACAAAATCAATACACGGATTAAACCATAACATTATAATGGATAACTGGTTGACCAGTATTATTCCCTTGGCTGAAAAGTTATTGACTGCTCCTTACAAACTCGATGTTGTTGGAACTTTGAGAAAAAAAACAAGAAAGAAATCCCAACAGAAATGGTAGAAATAAATAAAGATAGGAAATTATATACTTCCATATTTGCATATAATAAAAAGGCAAATATCAAATATGTCAAAGCATGAATTGTAATCGCAATACCAAAAGATGGCCAATGTGTATCTTTTATAATTTATTGAATATGGCAAGCATCAATTCCTTTGTAATATACAACCATAACGTTATTACACATGGTGGAATGCCCGTAGCATGAGATAAGTATGTGCATGATTTGCACGTCAGGTTGACTCAATCTTGGCAATCTTCACGTTTGGCTCAAAATCCTAGATTTAGTATTCCTTTACGCAGGATGATAGAAGAAGTGCTAGGAGAAAAACAGCAAACCTGAATTACAGCAATATCCAGAATCCCAGAAAGGTTGTCGAACTTATTGTCACATGTGTCCATCAGCAAAAAAAAGTATGACCACGACCTACTGCTTGAGGTGCAAGAAACCCATATGCGGCGCACATCAATAACAAATATGTTCAAAATGTATTTATATGTAAAAAAATATTTTATAATTTTCCATTTCCAAATCACTTATCATTGATGTGTCCATCTTCCTTTGTTACTGAGATACAAGATATTTTATTGCTTTTGACCAAATATTTCTTTGGTCATAACTAGAAACCGCAACGCAGGTAGTCACTTACGAATATCGAGGGTGAAATCGGCTCGTGTGCGATTATATCAATATTCTCATGTCCAAAAATGATATACAATCCAAAATGGACAATATCTCACTTTTGACAGATGATTTTGTAGTTCCACGTCTACAGACGTAACTAGAGCATGTTTAAAACATCTAAAGTTTCTCAAAGACGCCACATTTACATTAGAATCAGAAAAGTTCACTTATTTGACTGTAAAAAGGTCCACTATATGACACATAGTATTAAATCTCGGATTATTATTTACAACTATTTGAAAATTTTGTTTCATATGGTCTGCAGTGGTTCCTAAATAGTTGGCTTCTTAAGTAGATTCTCATGAACGTGGGCGCCATAAATAAGCAGCTGCGTATATTATAATTTATATAATATTGTGAAACTATTACCTGATAAGTATTATAAATCTGGATGAGCTCGGCTAAACATCTGCAGTAATGGGTATGCCTTTACAGTCGTTTCTGTGAGTGATGTCTGCTGCGGTGAAAAAATGTTCTTATATAAAGAAATGCCCGTTTGGTATTAAACGAAACAATATTTGAATATTTAAAGTGACCTCTTAAATTCGGACAATATGTTAAAAATATTTTATTTAGTCCTTGGTTATTCATGTGGGTTTAATTAAGGAAAATTTATTTAGACATTTTCAGCAATTAGGTAATAATCTTCTACATTTAAAAGATGACAATACAGCTTACATTTGTAGCATAATGACACCCACATTTCAAATATAGTATTTTGTTTCCTCATTGTTTGAATTAATTACATAAATGTGTGTTGTATTTTGCAAGGATTTAGAAATATACAATAAAATAACAAGCGAGAAGGTTTATAATTATTTCCTAAAGACATCGTGTACCATCGTATTTTGCAATATTTATTCCATTTTATTAGTTGTACGAGCGTTATACGTAAGTCCGTATCTGGAATGACTACCTAAAATGAGGTCTCTAGCCATAACATTTGAACGACCTTGTATAAATGGTTCATTCTTGGTATGCATATTTCACTTAGTTTACTTGACAAAACTCCACATAAACCAGATCAAAATCAAGGTCCGTCTTTATAGAAAACCTGACAATTTTTTATATTTCGAAACCAAATTTTGTAGATCTGTTTTGATATTTGAGAAGAGTGGAAAAAAATTAAACAAAACAGGGTACTTTTTATGTCTGCGCATTTCATTCAATAGCTTTGATTGTTTGCCATACATTTAATTTCATAAAAATTTTAGACAATTAAAATTTGAAAATTTTACTTTAGTGTTAAATTAGCAAGAATATTTAACATGTCGTAATGAAAATTCTAAAACTTTTATACTAGGTTGGTTTAGTACCATAGAAGGATTTAAAAAACTAGGTATAAGTTCGGAAATAAACGAAAATGTGACTTAATTTTATTAGTCGGCATGTATAACATAGCGTAATAATAAATAATGGATCTAAAACAGTATACAAAACTACAAGACGAACTATCAGAATATTGAACTTTTCAGCATTACCTACTTGGCAAAGCAATTAATAAATAGCATTATCTAACAAGCATTTGATGGTCGACCGAAAGAATGGGAAACAGTTGTCAATTTACGTTATATTATCAAAGATAAGATCTGACGGCAGTTTTGTTAATATAACAGTAAAATATTTATTTTAAAATGTCTCGAATGTTTATGAAATTGAATTATATGACAAACAATGAAACTTGTTGAATGGAATGCACAAACGTAATAAGTGCACTGTTTTGTTTAATTTTTTCCGCTCTTTTGAAATACCGAAACCTCTATAAGATTTTGCTATACGGTATGTTATTTTCGAGATATTAGAAATTGTCATTTTTTTTAAAGACGCACCTGGATTTTGATTTTGGTTTATAATTTTGTCAAGTAGTATATTATGTGAAATATATGTACCAAGTATGAATCTATTAAACAAGGTGGTTCAAAAGTTATGACCATAGAAAGATTTGGCTAAAATTAACAAAACATCTCAGTAACAAAGGACGGTGAAACCATTACATTAAGAGGTCTTCAAAGCACATAACGATTACGTCGGTAAATTATGATAAAAACACTATACTGGGAGGTGGACCTTACCACCCAGCTGTTGCCTCGCTATTGGTCAATGTCACGTGTTGATTTTATTCAGGGCTGGATTCAAGTTCGCAGTTATTTATTGTGAATTAGTGGTCTCGTGGGATAACCATTGTTATTTATTGTGTGTTGTGTATATATATTATTATTTTGCGAATTAATCAAATAAGTGAAAACATGGATTATTATTGTTAAATAACTTCTTGAGGTGTGTTCCGTCAATTTTTACTTTCTTATACCTAATATAAGGAAGTGTGGTAATCATGATTTTTTTCGACCTCGAGATTTTGATTGATATAAATATTTTGAACCCTCCTGATTCCATTCTGATTACTTTCGATTGATTTTTGTCGGTGCGTGTGTGTGGATGTGTGTATCCGCGATAACTCAAAAAATACTAATGGGAGAATTTGATAATTAAGATTTCCTACAACATTTTAGGTGACACATTAAATTTGGTGAATATGGTACCACCAGAAGAGACATAATGAATGAAAGAAGAAGAAAGGTACAATTTCAGGAAAACAATAAAGAAATTTTATTGCATTTCTGGATGAATATCGACGAATTATAATGAAAAAACATATCTGTCCGCATGTCGGTAATATCGAGATAGTAACTACAGTCTTTGAGATAAAGCTCTCAAAATTGGTACACTTGTTCTAAGGGCCAAAGAAATGAAAAATTCGGTGATGAGCAAAATTGGCTAGCTGAAAGGAGGTCCACGGGACCCAAACTTGTTTGTATTTGTTTTTACGAAAAAATATATTCTTGATGAAAAGATTATAAATCATGTCTAATAAAATATATTTTCCAACTACTTAAATAAAGCTGATGTAAACTGAAATTTTTTACACATTTGACCTCATAAAATTGGTTTATGATAAATTTGGCAGTTTGACATTTGAAATGTCCAATTTAGCTACAAAAATGTCAATGTCAATAAGAAATTATTAAAATATATAACATGAATTATTATTGATTAAATTATTATCGAATGACGCTGATAATGTAGTTTAAAAATGTTAATGAAACATTTCAAGGTATGCTATTAAAATTTAATTGAGGTAAGTGAAGAATTAAATAGAATGAATTTTTTAGATCAGGATGATATATACTGGTATAAGAAAGTTATGTGCTGGCCACATCAGATATTTATTTATAGAAATTTTCATAATAAATTTGTACTCAGGATAAGGCACATGAAATATGCCCCTCCTCATTTTATTATTAATTCTAAAAATATTTTATAGTTGTATAAGACGCCATCTTATGATGGAGTTTGGGAAGTATGTTTTAAATTTGAGCTCAAATATAAAATTTTACCAAAAATGCACAGGTTAATCAAACATATTTTTCGTAAATGGCACACCTTATACATTTTTTTAATACATTCACAGAGCTCATTGAGGCGATTCCAAAAATATGTAACTGTAATATATTTGCTTCAAAAATAAGGCAGATAGCTACTACTTAAAGAATAGTCAAATTTTATAATGTTTCAAGCGAGATATCTATCATTTAGTTTCTCAAATAACAATTTCTATATAGAATAATAAAATTACAAATAAAATGAAAATTAAATTAAATTAAAAAGAAATAAAGGAAATATGTAATAATTATAAAATTTGATCATTTTTTTTAGTAGTACTTTATTTATGAAGTAAATATATTACAGCTATATATTTTTGAAAACGCTTCAATGGGCTCTGTCAAATTATTGAAAAATGCACAATGTGAAATTTAAAGAAAATATATATTTTTGATCAACTTGAATATTTTTACTTAAATTTTAAATTTGAGTTCAAATAACCACTAGAAAATGTTTTTAGGATTAACGACAAAAATGAGAGGGACATTTTATATGACTTGTACATACAAAATAAAATAGAATAAACTATGTTTACGATGACGTTTTTTCTTTTTTTATTGAATACTGCTGCATTAAGTACCCCTACTATGAATAGCATCAATTCATTCACTTGGCATTTTTGAATATTGTACTGTTAATCTTCTTACTAGAATAATACACGGTGGTAAACGGAGCCATAAATCACACGTAGAGTCGACCGCGTGAATATTCTGTAGAGGGCGCCTGCTCCTTGTATACCAAAATCGGGAAAAGAGCCACACAATTAAAAATATAAAAAAAAGTTAGGTGGTGAATGTAATTATATTTTATGTCGTTGTGTGTCTAGTTTTTCAATTCTCATATTTTGAAACTTTGAAAAATTGTAGAAAAAAAATCTAAATTTTTTTTTCAGAAAATCCCACACGGTGACCTAGATTAAACTGTTATCTATATTTCCTCCAAATTTCATATTCATATCTTCTCTAATAACGTCACAGTTATCTGGCTACATATTCATGTTTTTCACGGTCGCAGACGGAACTCTTAATGGTTGGGTGATTTGCAACCACCAACCACCAAAGAGCCATCGATCAACAAGTTTTGTATGTGCATATAACTTTGAACCACCATGTATACCCCATTTATCCATAAATGTATACATATTCAGTTTTATTGCATGTACTTGAAATTCCCTTTATCATATTGTATGTTGTAAGATTTTCTTCAAAATAAGAATAAGAATTTATATAGCATTTTACTACCGGATATGCTCGTTTCGGCGCTTAGCCATAATAAATCACTCTTTGTCAAAAAAATATTGTTGGTTGAGGTCAAAGAAAATACTACATATAATACACATTCATGTTTCAGTTAAATTTAGATCTCGGTGTAAATCTCGCGTTTACTTATTTGTATTTTAAGTATCATGTAAAATTAGATGGTTATTTTATGTACATTATTCTTGTTTTAGCATTTCATTTCTTATATAAATAGACGTAAATTATAATTAAACCAGCAGAAATAGAAACTAATTTATTTGTTCGCATTCATATTCCTATGAATGAATACTTTCTGGGCGTAAAATTTTGACTAACTGCAAATATTCAATAAAATATCTGTCTTAGAATTTTATAATACATATGTGAGGATCTTTGTAGATACAAAAAATTAGGTTATACTTTGCAAATCTCTTTGCCTGATATAAAAAATTATAGCTAATTAAGTTAATATGTAGGTAAGTATTATTTTACCTCAGCTAATATATTCAGACAAACTTTAAAAGCAAGACACTATAAAATAATCACAACATTAATGGTACTATAGATTTCGACAAAATTTCTATCATAAGGTATCACTATATGTACCTAAAATAAAGATAAAAAACTCCAGAGATAACAACTAGCTTCAGTAAAAATCGAAGAGCAGATACGGGTCGTGGGTCAAGAGATGTGGGCGCCATGACCCATAATTAGATCAGTGAAATGAAAAAAATAGATTAGACTATATACACTATATTACAAATTATTTGTAAATTACAAAAATTATCACACTATAAGGGTTTGTTACTCACTATATTATAAGGGTTAGTGCATTCGAATAAATATATCAACAACTATATGCTAATGTTAGAATTCACTATCTTACAACTACTAGTAAAGATAATTGTAAAGATAATTATACAACGGAAGGCTATGGAAAGTGCAACCCATCATTGATGCTGTTCGCAAAAAGTGTACTACCTTACAAAGAACCAAAGAATTGTCCGTTGACGAACAAATGATCCCTTTTACCGGTACTACAAGTCTACGTCAGTATGTCAAAAATAAACCAAATCCCGTTGGATTAAAAAATTTTGTTTTAGCTACACCTTCTGGGTTAGTATTAGACTTTTTCATTTACCAAGGTGCTAAAACTTGGCCAGACGGTATTCCCGATAAAGAATTAGGAATCGGTGGATCTGTGGTAAAAAAGCTTTCAACCGACTTATCTCCAGGTCATATAATTTATTTTGACCGATATTTCACGTCAGTCAACCTACTAGATTATTTACTAAACAAACGCATATTAGGTGTAGGAACAATTATGAATCAACGGATTCCTTGGCATGTTAGAGTCAATATGAAGAAAGACAAAGACCTGTTGTCAGAGAAGCGTGGTTCATTTGATGAATGGGTAAGAGAAGACAAAAAAATGTCTTTGTTAAAATGGATGGATAACAGGTCGGTTACAATGGCATCAACATCATCGGGGTCTGCACCAGTAACAGACGTTCGCAGATGGGACAAGAAAAACTCAAAATATATTCTGGTTCCATGCCCTAATTCAATAGTTGATTATAATCGCTGCATGGGGGAGTGGATCTATGTGACCGATTAATTTCCTACTATCGCATTTGTATGCGAACAAAAAAATGGACGGTACGGGTCTTCTGGCATTTCATCGATTTGGCAATTACTAACTCGTGGATTGAATACCGCCAAGATTGCTTGGCACGTGGTGACAGAAAGAATTCTGTTATGGATTTACTTGAATTTAAACTTTACATTGGTAAATCTCTTGCTCTTGGGGGACGAGCCCAACAAGTTGGGGGACATGGAAATTCCTCTGACCAGAATGATGAAGAAACAAGCCGACCTGCCAAAATATCCAAAGTGGCAGAGATACCTCCGAAAGATGTAAGAAATTCTGACAATGAACATTTGCCAATATGCAGTGTTAATGATAAAAATTCCTATATGAGGTGCCGAAATCCTGGCTGCTCTAAGAAAACTAGGTTTTACTGTATAAAATGTAAGGTTTACCTGTGTATTTCTCCAGAAAGACAATGTTTCTTTGACTTCCATTCATGACTTGATATACTAAAGTAAGTCCCATTGTCCAAATTACTGGACGTGTCATATTTTTTTGTAAAATAAACTATATGTTTGCAATATTTTTTTTTTTGCTTTATTTAAACTCCAACAAAGACATTTAATCACAAATTTGACAAAAATTGAGGAAAACCAATTCTCGGGACTGAAGAGGATAAATGTTTCCCACTTTCGTCCACACATCTTCCATTCATAACCTTTCTTTTGCTAATTGTAACAACTTGTATCTAGAGTAGATTAATTCTTCTGTTATGACAATCTTTTGCCCTTTTAACTCCTTCTTGTTATAGAACACGTTATTACGGTCTACCATATTCAGAAATTTCACTACAATGGGTCTAGGTTTTTCATCCCTTTTATTTTGAGTACCAATGCGGAAACATGATTCAACGTCACAATCGCTTATACCTAATTTTTTTATCGAATGTGTCAAGTAACAGCTCTCTCAGATTTTTTTTATTTTTATTTATTTTATTTAGTTTCAGGAACTTCAAATATGCGCAACTGCTGTAGTTTGGTATTTTGTTCCAAATCATCTAATTGTGCAGTAAATTTGTTATCATGTGAATCTCCTGAATGGTTAAGATGCATTACTTCATCCAACTGATTTTTAAGATCTATATTTTCCACTTTCAGTGTGGCACTATCACCCTGTAAATTATTTACATTCATCTCTAAAGCAGTTATTTGTTATTTAATTTTATCTAGGTCACCAGTGACCTAAGTTTTTCATCTCATTTTCTTGTGCCTTACTAAGCATCATATTAACGTTGTTTATATAATTTACAGTAATTATGAACTTACTACAATAAAGAGTTACTTCAATATCTTGGTAATACACTTGCACGTACAGGTGAAAGTTATTTATAAAAAAGTATATATTTCTTCTATGTTTATTAACTTGTATCTATATAGTTCTTATTTTACCTCCGACCCTGAGTCAACTTTTCTAGACACTCTGATTACCATATTTTCACTGTAGTTACCCGGCCTCCATGGTCCCACTAATATACGACAGTGTTCTTATACTCCAAAATATGTATTGGCGCTCGAGACTGTACCGTAATAAAAGTGTAACATACCGCCTTATTTTAGAGTGCCAAAGTGATACTTCTCCTCTTGTACAGACCGGAAGTACGTCACAATGTTTAATGAAAATAACCAATTTCTTCTCGAACTAGCACAAAACCCCAATTCTCCCCCGAACAATTCTTCAAAAAATTGTATTAATTATGCACGAATTAATGCATTTTAGTTTCCGCTGAGTAGATACTGTAGTTTGACATCAATATCCTAGTCTAAAAACAAATAATGTTTTCTATGTTTAAAACTATTTTAAATGAAATGCGTTTCACTCGTAAAAATATAAATTGTAACCTCTTCTAGAAACTTATTACGACCTAAAATCGTAGAGATAGTCTTAGAGTTTACAAATCCTGATAAGTGAGAAGAGTAACTACCAAGATGTAAAATTACAAGAATACTTTATTTATAAAGAAAATGTGGGGTACACTTACAAAAAATTATATATGTAATTAAATTATTTAAAAAAAGTATTCAAGTTTAATAAATAAAACGCAAATAGCTGTAAGATAACAATAAAAAATAATTAATTTGTACATACAAGATATTAGAAATATTCAAATATCCAACATATTCCAAAAAAGGTAACTAAAGGGGGCTGATGTTCAGGTTCTTTTGACTGTACCAAAAACGTCCAGTACAACTGGAACAGTGATACGATTAAAATCAAAATTAATTAATAGTATTCAGATATCAATTAATGATAATGTTAATTTCAGTTTGCTTAAACTGTTGTCGATGCTCATAAAATCAAATGTACTTTATCCCGAAAATGAGCACTGGCAAAGTTATCAGCAGGTCTGTCAAAAATGTGCCGTGAGACAGTAGCGTACGAGAAATTAACTAATACGTGAAACAATAAACTGTTACAATTTATAACAATGTATGTAAAACTTACCCTCTTAACTAGCTTGATGAACTAGCTTGCTTATCACAAACTAGAGAAGATGTGTAGCCATTTTGCAGCATCAGGAATGTTCCTATGGTTGTGTCCATGAGTGATGTTCGCTTTGGTGAAAATATATTCTTATATTTTGAAAACGTCCGTTGGATATCTACTGATGTAATACACGCATACATAAAATAGTCTTTGAACGCACTTAACGGATCTGGGGCTGCACCATCACATATTTGTCTTAATTTGGTAAAACTGGTGTCTTTATTTAACACACTTGCGAACTTTTCTTTAACGCGCTAATTTGTTTCGTCACCTATAGCGTGTAGCGGTAGATTTACTTCGTCCACTATTTGCAATGACTCCCCCTAACGACAACGAAATGTTTTCAGATTTTTTTATACTTTCATGTAATGGTTTATAGTTCTTCGCAATATTTTTTAAAGCTGTTTCAACGGAAATTTCTTCGAATTTTGTCTGGCTTTCCTTAATAGCTGCAGCCTCATCTGGATTGAATTGTAGTATCACAGCTTTTATTTGTTGGAAATATTCAGCATAACAAAAAGCTGCCTGCAACCATGTTCCCCAACGTGTAAGGATCGGCTGTGGTGGTTCAGGAATACCGGGACACTTACTATGACATGCACGGAGACGTTTAGGAGATAGTAACAGTGGAACTGTTGGTTTAAGAGGGCTCAGTACTCGTACTATAACATTTAAAATAGAATTTTTTTACAATCTGTTGTCCATCAACAGATAACCACAGCCGTGTATTTTTTAATTCACATTTCATCTTATTTATCATGTCTACATGTACAGTTGGTAGATAGTTACATACCGTTGTGCGACTTGGTAACTTCATCTGAGCATTGTATTTATTCCAGAATTCTCTAAATGGTTGTTTATCGAGTATGTGCAGCGGAACATCACAGGCAATCAGCATTAATAGTAAATCAAACATAAACTGTGTTTTGTTGAAGGCACGCCATTTTTTTATTTTTATGGTGTACACTATTTACGTGAAGTCCACAATCACGCTTATCCCCAGCACATCAAATCATTCTCGCACACTTTACAAATTATTTTAGCCCCATCATATTCACCTATGAATTTATTCACTCTGTCAGCAAATGGCCGTTTTCTACCCCTGCGTACATCTGCCATGCTTTATTATTAAAATAATATCAAGATTACAGTACAACAAATAAAATAAAAATACAAAAAACAATATGCAATACGCCCAAGTGACTTAACGTGTACACAACTCGAAAGCTAATAATAAACTGGACTGGAGAAAGAGTTTCGCGGTCAAGGTGAATGCCGGCGACAGTAAGTACATTTGTACTCTACGACCATGATGACATAGAAACGATTTGCAGCTTTAGTTATCAGTAGGTACTGTTCTAGTTGATATTTGTTCAAAAGAAAAATTTTAACATTTGATTCGTATTTAAAGACTAATGTTCATCGCAAAAAGTATATCAGTGTTACCACTACTAACTTTGAGATATACAGACATATTACTAAATTGTTGGAGGGTAACTAAATGTTTCAAAGTTTCAAAAGTAAATATTAAAATATATGTGAAATTAAAATGTAAATAACTTTACAGCGAAGCTCAGAGATGCACAACACCTATATTATAGTATGTGTATACCAAACTAAAATTTACTAAAACTGAATCATACAAAATGCAAAACCTGTCGGGAATCGACCGAACTCAATTTTTAAAATTACTAAATGGGTGAAAACTAAATGTACAAATACAAGGCTCAAAGCATGCTTAGATAGATTCTGTGTCTAGTCAGGATGAATATAGCACATAGACCAGCAACTGACTGTGTGAAATATGTAAGGACCTACTCCTTATATTTCCTACGAAATGTTCCTTCATATAGTTATGCTCATCATCAGTCAATCATCACATTCTTGTAAAATTCACTGACCACATAAAAATACCGACAAAAACCACTATTAAAAAAATCCAATTTTCGGTTTTGCTTTTGTTTTTATTTCTACTTTTCTTGAGGGCAGTCCAGTTGTTCAAACAGAGAAGGGGTAAACGTTTTAAAATTGCAAGAAGATATTAAATAATAGTATTCACTAGTACAGTATTAGAAGCAAAACTATATTGAAATTATAAAAATGTTGACATGCCTAACAAAAAGAAAATTGACATTTAAGAAATGAAACATGGCTTCAATCACAATACCAATACAAAAACCCTTGTACCATTGTGCAAAGCTCTTTTATTCTCAGCGGAACTCATCGGTGGGTTCAAAAACACTAAAGAGCTAATTGAAAAGTAGCTATGTTTAGTCTTCCTCTTTGTTAGAAATTATATTGTTTCAAAATCATTCTTCTAATTTTTAGGTGGACGAAGTGACGAGCACAGAAGAATCAATACCCTTTGTTAAAAAAAACTTACACTTTTCATTACTTCATGGACTGATGCTCGCTCATCACGATTTGTTGAGCTCATTCATATACATTATCGTTGATCAGTTGAGAAAAAATCAACTGAAGTATTTTGACTGGACTTCACTTAAATGATAATTTACTGGAACAGAACTTCCCTTCCTAAAATTTACATTACTGGCTTGGTGACACTATGGGAGTTCTTGTTGGGAAGACAAATGATAGAAAAAAGTATGTTCATTTGGTCCCATAAATCATTCCTAATGTTAGAGAATTTGGAAATTCTCTGTGGATATTAACTAGTACGTACAGGAATAACTGTTGATTTTATCCTTCTCATTAATCCGCAATATCTGGTAATGTCCATACAATTACACATTCTCTTTGAAGATGAAAGAACACAAACAACAGTTGAAAAGAATTAGAAATATAGATGAAAACACTGCCGTTTATGCCGTTTCATCAAATGACACAGCTCCCAAATCCAAAGCCAAAGATGCACGGGAGGGAGTTGCACTGTTGAAAAACGCGGACACACAATCGCACCCTTCGATTTTGTCAGGATCGAAGCCGGTACTTGAACCCGGGGGTTCGGCAGACAGTATAACCATATACGTTCGTCATTAAACGATCGCTCGGTAAATAACTTTGCCTTATTAATAAAGTCTTTAGAATCGCTTCAAAAGACTAAAGGAAAGGTTTTCATTTGAAAATATTAATCGCAACCATATCTATTATTTGATTTTGTAAATTTGATATGAAAATTGAAAGCAAGAATTCAAAACGTAAATATCCAAGGTCTTGAAATGAAATGTTTTGAGAATCGTAATGTTCATATAAATTTTTATTCTATAAAATCCCGTGAAGAATCACTTCTTCCAATATTTTAGGCTACTTTAAGAAACAATTTTATATAAATAAATATTTCATGTATTTTCATATATTTAAAATTTTAAGAATAATTTTAATAAACTTTAGAAGGTTTATTAGTTTTTAATAGTATTTAACTCAATAATGAATTATTGCCATCAAAACAATTTTGATGTAAATGAAGAATCTTTTTTATCGTGAAAAACCCATTGTAGAATATTTTAAAGTTTCTAAGAAAATAAGTATACATAATTTGACAAGACCTTCAGGTAAAGTCACTCATTTTGCTAAAATTCCTTTTAAAACTTACTTTCAACAATATCAAGTAACTACCAGGTCAAAGGAGTTTACAAAGGTTAATTTAGACAACTTCGAATAATATTAACCGAACTTTGTTTAATTACATTATATTTCAAGGAGTTTACTGTCTGCAATACTTTCAAACTTTCTGTAAAGTACGACAAGTCATTTCCTTAGAATTCATACACTTTTGTAAAAGTTATTATATATAGCAAGCTTAGTATGAATTACATTTTCATTATGTATTTATTAATTATTATACATACACATCGATACATAGATAATTTTAATTCCGTACAATACATAAAATAAATATACAGTATAGAAGCTAATGTTGTGCTTCGGTCCGAGTAAGGGATGGAATAATGAGATAGATATGCGACGCAATGTCTGTGATAATAAACTTTAGTCTACATTCCTCCCTCTCTTCACGACTTACAGACGAAATCACACAACGCTGCTATGCAAAATTAATTAAATTTTTTATTTAAATAAATTTAATGAGTAATTATCTTAAAACTGATCGTTACTTTAAACCATTTGTTTTTTTTATTTATTTCAATAACAAAAGTTAATTGTTTGTTTTCTTTTCTCCTAAAATATATGTTTTGTTAAATCGACACTTCTGTTCAATAATTTTTTTTCCAATTTCATGGCATCCTATTAAATTACAAACCAAAATTGTCACTGTGTAGACTGCGGGAAAATATTGAGAAGCTAAAAATGCGATTTAAGTAATAAAATTTGGTATTGGGGTTCAAAATTAGATTCTGAACAACTTTTCTTTTCAATATTATGAACGCGAAGCAAAATATCGGGAATGGCCTCCACTTGGGGGTTGCCATTTTCTCAGTTTGTTACTTAAATAATTTAAGTTGGTTACCTCTCGAAATGTACGTCTTATATAGGACTACAATTGTGCCAAAGCGCAAATCTGCATTTCAAAGAATTATAAAAATAACTAGGTGTCTTCATTTTAAATGAGACACACTGTAGATATTTTCTAAGAAAAAAAGATTGTTAACTATCGTACATATTATCTTTAGGAACGATTTTGAGTTGTTTTTTAAATAGTATTAAATTATCATTGTTTTTAATTGTAGATGGTAAGTTATTAAGTCATTGTACCGTTTATGGCAATATAAGTAAGATGTGGAGTTATAAGAAGATATTTATCTCTGCTATCAAATCTACGCATGCCTGAGTGTGTTTTAAGCTGTGAACGTTTCAGAGATCATAATTGCCAATTTATAGATATACTGATTTCCTACGGTGAATATTCCCAGCTTACTAAATTTTAATATTTTCTGTTTTTTAGAGACATTAATGTAACATCAAATCTAATATATTCAGATTCTAGTAAATAAAATATTACATTATTATTACAATAAAACAAATATATCACACCACAATAATTAAAATATTAAAAGAAAACAAAAATAGCATATATCAAGGCATTGAAATGTAGAACACAAATAATGATTTTCCAACAAAAAGAAGAATAATTTCAATTGCTTTAGTAAAAGCAAAAATTGAAATCAATATTTTATTAAAATATAAAATTAAAACACATCAAACAATATTTTCTTGCCCGCGCTCCTTTTTCAATACAAATAATTTCTCAACGACAGAATAAGTTTCTGTGATGGAAATAAACTTAAAATGCAATATGTAATTTTGAAAATAGTTAATTGTTTCGTAAATTTCCAGAAATGAAATTTAACCATGTCAAAACTTATTTAAAGGGCGAGAGTTAGAAATTTTACCTAGATAAAAGTGTTTTGAAAGCACCTTGTTAGGTGCATATGTGAATATAAAAATAACGATTTTCTACAATCTTTCCACTTATGTGGATCTAGCAAATATGAGAGTCACAAAAGTTTTAATAAAATTCGTACATAGTTTTTCTTTATGTAACGCTTGTGCATTTTATATTCGAGAGTGTTCTTAGATGATTCATACAAACAGTTGCCTAAGGATTTATGTCTCTTGAAATATTTGTTCAATTTCTTATACGAGTATCTTTTATACCTGAATCAATAAATAAATAAATGAGATAAATACATATATCTTTTTTTGGCGAGTTCAGTAAGACTACTCGTCCTCTCAACCAAAAAAATAATGTCCTAATAAACAATAATCATTCAAAACAAATAATCACTGTGTGCCAATTAAATAAAATATTGTAACTGTTAGAAAATAAAAAAAAAACGGAAATAAAAAAATGTGGCAAAATCATGACTGATGAGATAAATCTTCTATTTGGGTTGAAATATATTAACAATCGTGCTATCGAATAAATCAAATAATGCATTATGCATTATTTGATTTATTTGACTGCTAAATGGTAAAATGATAATTAAAAAATTTTTAATAATCTAGGAGTGTGAAACCTATTAATCAATCTTAGGTTAGGATAATATAATGCAGATTTTGAATACAGAAATTGGTGTAAATACATAGATACTGAAGTTTTGAAAATTAGAGTCTCCCCCTGTAATACATATTTAATGTAGTTTCTTATACCTTAACAATTAAATGATCCATTCAGAAACAAATCTTAGCAAAAAATTTTGCATTTTCTATATAATTGAAGTGATAACACAAGCAAAGGCCATATAGTTAAAACAAGATATTGTTGTAATCTACTTGATTTGCAGTGTTGCAAAGTAGTTACCAGGAAAGTGTGAAAAAGTTTTCGAGTTAACTAATGTATACCACTTTCGAATCCTTTAATACAAACAGTTTGAAAAGGTATTTTCAAAAATTATTACCGGATTAAAGTTTTAACAAGACCGCGTTCTTACTTTAACACTAACTCTACTCCAACTGCCGAGAAAATTTTTCTCAAAGTGTCTGAGAAGCAAAAAGGTGTAGTGTCCCTTTTTGTTATATTAATTTTAAAATTCGAATAGTTCTAATGTGCCGAAATGATATACATCTGTACTTGTTTCTTTTTGAAACTTACTTACAATCTACTTCTAAAAAATATATGACCTAGGCTATATGTGACTTTTATAAAAGAAAGTATAAAGTTTATAGTTTATGCCGCTTTACAACAATAGCATTACCCTGACGTAGTTTTCCATGAAACACCAAAACACTATATACTGCACTCGTCGTGCGTTTAGCCAACCAAGTAGGTGAACCATGACCCACTAGCCAATAAAGCGGGCTCCTCGGGATAGGCCCTCTGCTATTATTCATACTATTTTTACAATTTATGATTTCTAAGCTCTCAAATGCATCCAGCTATCTAGTATTTGTTACATTTCTAATTAATCTTAAATTGCTAATATCTATTTTATGGTTGTACTCAAACGCATGTTGGGCTATACTAGACTTATCTGTTCTACCATATTTGAGATGGGCCATATGCTCTTTGAACCTACTTTGAATTGATCGTCTAGTCTATCCAACATATCTTTCATTACGGTCCTTACAGCTAATTTCGTAAATCCCCGACTTTTCATTTGTTTTAATTTTGTCTTTTGGACTGCCTTGAAAGTTGTTGGAGTTTGTTTCCCGATGAATGAATCACTGTTATACCTACATCTTTAAAAATCCTACCAATACCACGGGTGAGTCGAAGATCGAATGGAATTGATACAAATTCGGATTTTCATTTTGAAAGGTCGAGGAAATTCGAAGCGACTCTTTAAACTTTCATTTCCTAATTATTTTATTAATTAAACTTACAGAATATCCATTACTCGCAACTATATCCTTAATCAGTGCCTTTTTCTTTTTAAACCTCTCCTTATTGAGGGGGAAGCTTAATACACGATGGACTAGAAAATTAAAACTCGCCATTTTGTGTTGAGCACAATGGTGAGAGTCCTTAGGGATATATCTTAGAGGACTGGTATCTTTTCTGTATATGTCAAATTCTAACTTATTTTCACTATTTCTAATTATTAATATATCTAAAAATGGTAGTTATCCACAGTTTTCAGTTTCATATGTGAATTTAACTGACGCGAAACGACTGTTTAATTTAGATACAAAGTTAACAATATTAGCGACTTTTGTATCGAACACTGCAAAAATATCATCCACATACCTAAGCCAAACCTTGGGGAAATACTCGAATTCTTCTTTTGCTTCCGTCTCGAATCTGTTCATGAATGGTGACAAAGAGTTACCCATTGCTGTTGTTTCATGTTGTTCGAAGAAATTATCGTTGAATCGAAACGCGCGTCGAGGGCAGTATATAGTATTTTGGTGTTTCATGGAAAACTACGTCAATGTTATCTTCACATCAAAGGTTCCAACCCACTCCAGGACAATAATAGCATTATATTAGAATTTGACAATTTTATCGAAAAAATGTCTTTTACCTAAGTACAAGCATTTCAGAACAACGCGTTTAATAGTTTCAAAAGACTATGACTATTTATGTTTATTTAAATAGATGAACAAAAACCCTATCGAAATTTCTGTGGAATAACAATCAGTCCATAATAGTTTAATTTTAATAAAATCATTCCATGGTTAAGATTGAAGGTTTGAGAAAAATCTATACAAATCATTGCAGCCATATTAACCTTATCAATGACTAATAATCAGGGAGCGGAAATATATGCCATTTCGTCCACTTTCCAAAACCGTAGGTTGTATAATTTTTTAAAGAGCCTTCATATAATAGACATTTATTTATATACTTGTATATATGTACCAGTTCGGCAACCAGTGTTGTGGCAGGAAGCCGGGATAGATGTATGTAATATTATACGTAACTGGCAATTGTTCCGTTCCCTGCTAATAAGATGCCATCCAGAATGTAATGTAAGTATTAATTATGTCACTTCCTAAATCCTGAATGTAGTAAAGTAAAAAATGATATGTTGATTTTGGTTATAGGGGTTTGGTTGTAGTGCACATGTTCATTCATTTGGGTAACATCTTAGCAGAGAGAAACCAATTTTTTAGATAGTAAAAATAAGAAAATTTTTATTTATTCAAACAAGAACGCCACTATAAAAATAGTTTTATCCCACAACGAATTAATTTTATTCCAGTTATATATAAATAACTTTGATTATTTTCTACATGTGAATCTCTCTGACAGTAGACTTTTCATGTTAATTTTATAGAAGCATATAAAATTTCATGTTTGGCTGTACTGATATCCAACCAGGTTTTGCTCCATTTCATTATGTTGATATGGAGTATGAGAAAGAGGAAGGCGTTATTATCTCACACCAACATTACTTCCATTGTGCTCTTTCTTGAAAACCTAGAAGGGTAACGTTTGTGTATTCTGCACGTACGAAACTATTAATTTAGTTGCCCAATAACGAATGTTATGAATAAGTCCTCAATGGTTGAAACAATAAAGACAATTGGCACTTTCAGTTTAGAGGCTTCTCATTAAAAACTTAACTTAAGGTAAGAACACCCTTTAAAATTTTAAGAACGTGCGATCTTTACGACACCTTATATTGGGTTATAACACACCTTCAACCTCAGACTACACAGTAAACTGTAGTACTTCGTCTTTCTTTACCTAATACATAATCCTTGATCTTCAAAGTGTTGCTTCAATGACTTGAGATGCTGTTAAGAAAACATTTTATGAAAATGTTAGTGCCTGTTGAGTGTCTGTGTTTTCTCCTGTGTAGAGTAATTAAAAAGAGTGGACTGTATTTTACGAGTTTATTAACAACTAAAATATTTAACAAAACTGGCAGTAAAAGAACTAAGTATAAGATATGCGAGGCGGTGTGTCCGTCTTGCTTGGGGTATAACTTTCCACTCTCTCCCTGTGTACGCCCTTAAACCCTCAAAACGATAAAACCAGGTACTTGGCATTTTCTAGAAATTTCGATACTACAAACATGTGCCTTACTCTGGGGACTTCTATATTATTTTAAACATTTACCAGAGGCGGGATTAGATTTAAATTGAATAAGCAATACCAAACAGTGTCAAATACGAAATCTTAAATTTTTCCTAATACCTTGCAATTTGAATTGAATTTTAATATGTAAGTAAATCGATTACATTCTTAATATTAGAACTGGCATTCAACATTTTATTTTTCGAATAGGTATTACCATTGCCATTGGTATGGCGCAAAGTTATTTGCAAATTTTCTAATGGTGGTGAGAATAATATGGAATTTGTAAGTACATGCAACAAGTTACAATCAATCTATCAATTCGAAATGTCAAAATAAATATGACAAATGTTCATATTTGGTTTTCGTTTTGGTATTGTAACTGGAGAGAGTCATTTCTTAAATGTAAAAATGTTTCTTTTTGGTTAATCAATATATTTTAACTTAATACTTTTTTATATGCTTATAATACTAAGAATACGATTACTTAATCCAATGTCATTCTTGCTTCTAGATGAAGTAGTTGTTTCAATAATTTCTACAATAAAATGTATTTAAAGTGCCGTGTTTAATTTATTATCTACCAAAAACTTTTATGCAAGCGTATAAGAATGACAGTATAAAATGTAAGAAGCTGTAGGTATTTAATATTTTTATCATATTACCTAATCTAATAATACCCCATAATTATTATTTTATTATTTTTTTCTAAAAAAGTGTTGATTAAATTTTTTTAAATCGGATTATTTTCGCTACCAAGACGTATCATCGACAAGCTCATCTGTGCTGGCGTCTTCCACTTTATCATGGGGTAAGATAGTTTGGATCACAATACCGGAAGTATGCCTTGAGGAGTTGTTGGAGAGTGTGTAAGATTCCCTAGAGAACTAACTATCAATTTTGAGGCAGATAAAGTGAAATTTTAATCATTTGATATTATTTCTATGCCTAATTGATATAACAGTAAAGTTTACAGTGTTGTATATTCTATGTCACGTAGTTATTATATGCATACAACCAGTTAGGGCTTGGAAATTTTTCTCTTAAAATTTAATTCCATAATATGAACTTTTCAAGTAAAATTCAACCTACACATAATTATCATTGAAGCAGAAACCAAAACAATGACATGGAAGTTTAGCGCCTCATTTATTTTAGAGTTCACTCTCATTTCTTTTCAAAATATGAGCTTGTTTCAGCTTATAGTGCAAACTTTTATTTTGCACATTTAAATGACTTTTATATTACATTTTCTGGTTATAATAGTTGTCGCGTTTTATATTTGTATTCATGATGCCATCATATGTCTGTCAGTTTCACTGTATTTTACATGTATATATATCATTACCGAGTCGACATGAAGAGGTTGACACTTTTACTTTGTATTGTTTTCACGCTATTTTATACTTTTTTACAGAACTGTAACCGTAACTTAATTAAATTACTTTAACGCCATCTCCAGTAGTTATGATGATAATAACAACAATAATGATAACAATAATATGTCAGACACCGCCTCCGAAAGATTTGGTCTTCCAAACTTTCGGGGAAGAACAAGGTGTCTGCAACTAATATGCTTGCCGT
Organism: Rhamnusium bicolor; assembly: GCA_029963845.1. Taxonomy (NCBI): domain Eukaryota; kingdom Metazoa; phylum Arthropoda; class Insecta; order Coleoptera; family Cerambycidae; genus Rhamnusium; species Rhamnusium bicolor. Next base: position 100,514 of record JANEYF010004221.1, read on the forward strand.
TCCGGTTCTGCTCTACTCCTTTGGAGTAGTAAAGTGGACAATAGAGGAGTTGCGCCAATTAGATAAGGATACCCGCAAGATGATGAATATTCACAGAAGTATTAATCCTAATAAATTTGTATCAACAGTTGTATGATATAAAATCCTAAGAATGCGTATCGGAAAAAAAAACGTTTTGTCCCCTTTTCTATCAGTTATTTCATTTGTGCGTTTTTAATCAAGATTTAAAATTCCAAGATTTACAGATAGGGAAATGGCTAATATGCATTTTGTGTACGGTTTTTGCAATGGTAGTGCATTAGCCGCAGTAAGAGAATACCGACGAGGATTTCCCAATCGTAGAGTACCTGGGCGTCGAATATTTGCAGTTCTTCACCGGAATTTGGCAGACCATGGGGATTTTAAAAGGTCTCGAGGCGCAGGAAGGCCACAAGGAAATCATCGTATGGATACAGTTTTGAATCATTTAGAAAATGATCCACAAATAAGCATTCGAAGAGTTGCAGAAATTGTCAACATAGCTCGCTCAATAGTTAATAAAAAATATAAGTACATAGATTTCAGAATGACGGTAATGCAAGGAATACACCCATATCATTTTAGACTGGTGCAACATTTAACAGAGGCAGAGTTTTTACCACGACTCCAGTTTTGTCAATGGATGTTAGCGAACAGAAATATTCTTCCTAGCATATTATGGACTGATGAGGCAATGTTCGCTAGGAACGGAGCTTTTAATATGTACAATATGCATCATTGGTCGGATGAAAATCCATGAATTGTTCGGCGCACAAATTTCCAACATAGATTTTCGGTGAATTTATGGACAGGAATCATTGGGGATCAAGTAATTGGCCCAATAGAATTCCCCAATCGTCTTAATGCAGAAGAGTATTTAAACTTCCTCCAAAATGACCTTATCGATTTATTACCGTTGAATGTTCGACACGAGGTTCGACAAAATATACATTTTCAACATGACGGCGCGCCTGTTCGAACTTCGTTACTTCAAAATTTTCCAGGCAGGTGGATAGGTCGACGTGTTTCTATAGCTTGGCCACCTCGTTCACCGGATCTAAACCAATTAGATTTTTACTTTTGGGGTTATATGAAGGGTTTGGTTTACGCCACTGAAGTAAATACACGAGAAGAACTACTTCAAAGAATAAATCAGGCCGGAAATGAATTAACAAGTAATACATTCAAGACTTTATAGGCTTCTCAAACTTTAGAACGTCGAGCGAGACAGCCTATCCACGAAAATGGAAATTTGTTTGAGCACCTGTTACAATAAAACTATGTAAAATTCAAATTTAATTTTGTTGATATAAAAAGATCACTGTATGATTTTTGTTCATCTTGAGTATGATAGTTTCGCTCGAGTTATTCATATAAAAATATTTTTCACCTATTTTCCAAGAAAAAAATTAAAAATATTAGTATGTACTTTATATGGACATGAAATAATAGACAAAACTCATCTGGTGCTCCATATGTTATAAAATTTAAAAAACAAATAAAATTAGTTAAATTTTAAAATTTTCAAGTCGATATTATTCAAAAATGGTGCATTTTATCGATGCTCATCAAGAGTTCCTTTTCTACATATAAGACCTAGTATTTCATATTCTACAGTCAAAAATATAAAAAAGTTACATACTAAAAAAGTTGGGGTTATTTTAACCCCACAAACCCTCCGTTTGGGACAACCCTTGATAAAATTTTCGAACTATTTCCATTTCATTTTATTACACATAGGAAGTGTAGGGGCTGTGTAAATTTTCAATATTTGACTTTGACTGGTTTTGGAGATATTCCATAAAAACCTTTCTCAGGGGACCACATTTAGGGGCCTGTAACTCCCTTAGGAAGCATTTTTCGACCAATGTTTATATGAATTTTTTTCCTATTTCTGGCCGTAGAAGCAGCTGGTAAAATATTGCACACTAATTTCGGGACACCATGTATATTTGTGAAAAAAATTTTGAAAATTATTATTGCATTTCTGGACGAATCTCGACGAATTATGACGATACACAAAATGTCAAACAAGAAATTTTCTGTCTGTGTGTGTGTCTGGTTCGCGATAGCAGCTACAGTTTTTGAGATAAAGCTTTCAAATTTTGTATACACATTCTAGAGGTCAAGGAAGAGATTGAATTCGTTGATGAGCAAAATCGGTCCCAATTTGCGAAACGTCAAAAAATGTGGAAACGTCAAAGTGACTTTTTTTGAAACGTCAAAATGTGACTTTTTTTGAAACGTCAAAAATTACTTTTATTATAAACTCCACCACACGTCGAGTTATACTACGATGAGGGAGTTCTTATCCCAAGTAATTGGCAGCGGTTTTTTATAATTTAAATGAAAAGGTAATAAAATGATGAAACTTCAAATAAATAAAGTACCTACTTCAAAATCACTAGGAATCCCTTAAATATTTTTTTTGTATTATTCAGAACTAAGGAGTTAAAGGAGCTTGTAGATAATAATTTTACTATTAATTATTTAATAATTACTAAAAAAAAAAATAATAGATACCTTTTTTTCGATTTGTAATGAATAAGAAAAAAATATTGCAAACTAAATAAAGGCATTTCCGTCTCATCGATTTTTTCGTGTGCATAACTCCGCCCTCCCCCAAAAAATTATATTTTAGATCCACTAATGATTTCATTATGTTCTGTTTACAAAAAATAATGCAAGAGATAATTCACAGTTTACATTAGGTAGGTACATGATTTTTTAGATTATATTCGAATGCCTATGCAATTATATAATTCGCATACAACTTTGTATTATTAAACGAAATTTGATTAATAATATAATCGAACTAATTGTTTTGGATACATAGAAGGTTTTTTAATTTATATGATTAATGAAAATGCGTAAACGAATTAGTTTTTATATGGTTATAAAAAAATTTATACGATGTAAATAAATGCCCATGATATAAACTTGCACTTCTTATCAAGTTTCCTGCACACGGCGCTGATGAAATAACTTGCCGATATCCGAACTCTAGTTGTTATAAAATGGGGAACATATTATTGGGTAAATTGTTCAAAACAAGATGTGACTGAAACCTCTTCATTTGAGAGATAGTTCTCTTTCCTTTATAAAACGTTTCACAATTAATGGAGTGAAACCCATATGAGAAGAGCAGACAAGTGTTTATGAAGATCAGAAATAATAACAAGGTAGTCAAGCCAAAAATAATAATTAGATGAAATAAATTTCTTAATATTTATTGACTTAATTTATTTAAATAATTTTATGTTTATTAAAAATAGAATGCAAACATACTTCCAGTAAACTAAAAGCGCTAACAGCTACTGTTCCTTTAAATCAAAAAGGTAATTTTAGGAGGTACAAGTAAAACGGAACCGTGTAACTTGAGAATTAAATGTGGTTTATTGCATTATTTACCCAAATTGCATACATATATACATGGGCACTACACTCATTTCTCGCAGACTTAGAAATACCAGCTTAGCTGCGAAAACCACAAATTTGAATGTTTTGTCTACTTACGTATCCTATTCGACCCCTTTTAGGTAGCAACATAAAATTGTTCATAATTCACTTATTCTCGGTTAATATCAAACCTTTATCATCTGTGCATGGCAGGTCGAAATATGATGAAGGTAAAATCACATGACATGTGTCTGAACAAGACAGACGTAATATTTTTAATGTGCACTTTTTCTAATAAACTTAAGATAAATTACCTACCAGCAATATGAAATACACAATTCTGTAAGTTTATATTTTCTATGGCATATTTTATTCAAGATTTTGTTAATTTAAGAAATCAGTTCCTTTTAGTTTCTTTGATTTATTTAAAATAGTGTCACCAATAATAAACAACTTTCTTTTCTAATAATTCTAATTATCTTTGTTTGTAAACATATTTCCACCTGAACCGAGCTTCATTTTCTTATATAAGATATTCCAAGATTGTACGGCTTAAATTCAAGAGTTTATTTCTTGCGTCAAAATAAAATAAAAGTTGCATATGAAAATAGATAAAATCAAATCAAATCAAAATAATTTTATTAATAATTAAAGAGAACAATGTATATGGCCCCCGCCGTTACTCGGTCCGTTACCGACCCAGCATCCCCGCGTAAGGTGGCGACAGGACAATTGTTAGGTCGGGTGGAGCGGGACCGGTCAGAGCTTAAATTTAAAACATTAACAACAAATACAACATTTTTAAATTGTATAATAACGACGAAAACAGGAAATCAAAGACGCATGCAAAGGCATGCGCCGTTGATACAATGACCATAAAACAATGCAAAAAGAGTACATAAAAAAGATCCGGTAACCCTTCATCAGCCTGTATTATGGAAAGATAAGCGTTACGCACCCATTTTTATAGAAACTTTTTTATAATTTTAATGCAAGGAATATGCTCCTGAGTTCGTGCTTTGCATTTTTTGGGACACCCTGTAATATAATGTTTTATATAAAACGCAAATTGTTGTGAAACCTAAGTATGAATAATTTAAACGCAGGACCTCTCCTTCATAATAATTTTGGATGTCTTAAGGCTAGTATCGACTTGCAGGCAAAGTCGAGCGACAAGTGTATCTCGACAAGTGTATCTTGACATGTATCTCGACATATCTAGCGACTATCGGGGGACGTGTTGCTAGCCTGTATTTCGACAAATTCTGTTATTTTGCGAATCGCGACTGTTGCGACACAAAAGTAGCATATATCTTGTATTCCATTGGAAATGGATAACATTATACATTGTTTCACAACAGTTTATAGTCTGGACATGGTCCGCGACAAAAACAGTTTGTTTTGAACTATTTAAAAAGAATATGTGGTCGGTAGAGAGTATCTTAAATATAGTTCATCTACATGTGGCCTGGGAGATGTTTCGTCCCCCAATTATAAAAATCAGAATATAAAATAATGGAAATATGATAAAAATAGAAAATAAAATACTATTTCAATATTGCAACAATAACTTCACACTTTTGGAACAATGCTTATGACTGATTACTTCGAAATTATAAATTATTGTCTGGCTTGTAAATGATTCTCCACTGGCATAAAAACGAATGGTGATAGCTAATCTGATTGAGATAAGAATGCTTTCTCTAAATCTTGTGTCTAATTTTGCTATTTTCCCATCAATTATTTGAAGTAATATTTCAAAATCGTTTAGTGTCATTCGTGTAAAATTTCTGAATTCTATACCATCTTCCATTCGTAATGTATCCAAAAGATGTAGCCCAACACTGATCCAATATCTTGGCTTCTTTTTTTCCATTCAGTATAATAATATTGTAATTGTTTATTCCAAAAAAGAGCAACTTCACTTCCGATGGCGCGACAGAAACTAGCCTGATTTAGAAATTAGTGTTAACACGCGACGATGTCTGTATGTCGTCGAGATACAGAGTCGCGCAACTGTGTCCTGATTTAGGAATGTTCAAACTAAATTCTAGATAATACAAACAAAATATAAATAATGATTACAATATTCTACTATAATTTTCTGACACGGATTTTTATATATAAGCATATGTTTCTAAGTGATTATAATAAACATAGAAAAAAATCGTGGTAAAAAAGCACGTTCTTTTATTAAACCTTGGTTTGCTGAAAGCAAAATAATTGGCATACAAAATTTAATCAGCTGTACTTTCTGTGCGAGTACGAAAATCTCGTATATAAATACTAGCTTGTACACCGTCTGACCCTTGGCGAACTCTGCGTTGACGTATCTTCTCCAAACTCTAAAATATAATCTGTTCTCTGAAAAAGCTATGAAAGTTATCTGATGAAAGAACTTTTAAAATCAGGTGATTCGTTTTTTGAATTATGGTCTACTGTTACAGACAGACAAAAGGATAAAAGATTTCTTTTTTTCGTGTTGTGGCACTACTAAAACATCCCCGATAAGTAATGAAAAGTGGGATTAAACTTTGATAACATAACCCTCTCAACGTAATTCCTTGGTTGAGTTAAATAAAAAAAGTTACTGACCTTACTTTTTGATATTTGTTTTTTTCAGTTTAGAGTACAGAAAAATCTCCTATAAAGCAACAACCCTAGACTTACATAGAAAAACGCTTCACAATGAGAACATCTAATTCACTTGCTACAAATGGACTTGTTAATTTTAACTTTAAAAGGCCCCGTTAAAAGTAAGTTGTGGAAATTTGTGGAATTAAATTAACGTAAAGTTGTAACTCAAGTTTTAGCGGACTATTAGAATTTAACACATTCCTTAGAGAATAAAGTAGATGTATTGTTAATATTCTAAGGCAGACCCACTTAGTTGGCTGACTAATAACTTATTCGGATATTACTTACCAATTTTCGCTTTCTCATATATCTATAAATAGAGAGAGTGGTGGCGTCGCGTTGTGAGAAAAATAAAATACAAATTATGATAAAAATTAATGTTTTAAGATCGGAAAATAAAAAAATTATCCGAATTGGCATGCTGTATGTGTATCTGTGTGACTAAGTGTCTGTGTATCTGTGTGTCTTTGGTCATCATATCTGTGATGTTCAAGGACGAACCCTATTGAATATAAATTGGTGTATCAGGGAGGACACGTATTAAGAGGTCAATAAGAAATTTGTGTCAACGCAAAAAATTTTCAAATAAAAATTGTTCAGAAGGAGGAAATGCACTGAAAATAACTGTTGAAAAAGTTTTTTTCAAGAATAACCTTACTGAAAAAAAGATTAAAATTAATGAATTCATTTAAGAAATAAAGTTGGCCTGGGCAGTACTTCCTTATCATGTCCAATTTGAAATGAATGAAAAATATATTATTTTATTTTGTTTTGTTTCGTTCATTTCGTTTGTCTCGTTTATCTCATTTATTTTATGTGTTTTCTTTGTCCCGTTTACCTCATTTGTCCCATATATCTCATTTGACTCATTTCTCCCATTTGTATAATTTGTCACATTTCTTTTATTTATGTCTTTATCTCATTTATTTTATTTATCATTTATTTTATTACTAAATAATTTTGTTTATTTTATTTATGTTAATTATTACATATAAATAAATAAAATGATAAAAATGATATATTCAGTTAAAGCAAAGTACTGCCGAGGAGCACCTAGCCGTGATCGATTTTTTGTTTATATTATGTACTAGATTATTTATGCAATGTGTGCATATGTCAATAATTTCAGACATAAATAAATTTTCTCTGCTCTTTAATCATTTCAGTAAAATTCAACAATGCTGCATGCACTATAATTATGAAAAACAGCAGCATAATCGATTATTTAACTGAATATTTTCAGACTAATATGTGTAGAACCATGATAGTAAGTCCTTTAATAGCAGAACATATTATTCATAATCTTAGGTTGAAATTATTTTATTTAGTTAGTTGATTATATAAATCAGTTTGTATACAATGTCTATAATTGGTTGTTCATATATAGATAATATGATTCTATCTTTTGACGAATTTGTTAATAATCTGAAATGATGTATGTACATTAGCTGCCTAATTATTAGTATATTATACCTTGCTAGTTCCTTCACTTGTAGTCAAATATAACACCGAATAAAATCCTGCGACCATTTCTGCTATACAGGCATTCTAGGACGAATGCTCCAGTGAATATCCATGACCTGACGAGAATCTTTGTTTAACTGGCGCAGCTTATCTAAGCCCATTTCACTACCCCAAAGGATATACAGCAGAACTAGAACAACAAGAATATTAGAGAGGATTCAAATTAGTACCTAAATGTCTTCACTTGCCATGAGTTCTTTATATGCTTTACATCATGGATGGAAGACTGCGAATTTGTCCAACCCAAATTCCATACACTCGCGTGTACTCCCAGATCCTTAGAGTGTTTTCACGAACTTCAACTGTTAACGAGAGCGGTAAGATTCGGAATAAGAAAGGGGTCCTTTCACTCTGAAAACTCATTTTCTAAACGCCACCTGCTCTGCTATAACCTGTGCACATGATGTTATGGTGTCAGCTGCTCGATGCAGCTCACTAGTGGTGCTGGTACTGCAATAGAATGAAGCAAATCGAACAATAGATGTGTGATTTGTCAAATGATTTATGGTAATCGATCTAGGCCATTAATAAATTGCTTTTCTTACATCTGCCGAAAATTTGGATCAATAAACTTCAGTATCTTGGAATACAAAATACATATATTATCTTACAGCAGAAGTTGAGGCAAATGATGAACAGACGTAACTACACATCAATATTTTTTGCTCCAGTAACACATATCGAAGTTAAAAGAATAATTTTACAACTAAAAAATTAAAATAGTTTCATCAATGCCACATTGATTAAATTCTAGCAAAAATATTATCGGTATGTTGCGATGAGATATCTTACTATCTTACTAAAATCATTAATGTTTCAGTACAACTTGGACAATTCCCCAGAGAATTAAAAATATAAAAATTTATACTTGTTTACAAAAAAAAGTTATTCACATTTTATAGAAAATTACAGAGGAATATGTTTATTAAATACTTTCTGAAAAATTATGGAAAGAGCCTTGTACGATAATATTATTAAATATTTAAATGGCAACAATATATTATCGCCTAGTCAACACGGATTCCGACAAAATTATTCAATAGAAACGGCTTCTATGGATTTAATACAATGTATTTATGAAAATATTGATTTTTCCAGGGCCTTCGAAATTATTAACCCAGTATTTTTAGCAAAAAAAATTTGAAAAATGGGAATTCCAGGTACGTTGAATCAATGAATAGTATCATATGTAACAAATCGCTCCCTTAAAGTTAAGATAGAAGATCAGAATACTCAGATAGTTATAACACAGAACTAGAAACTCCTCAAAGGGGTATCCTGGGTTCATTGTTGTTCTTCTTGTATATAAATGATCTGACATCTTATATAAAAGATGGCAGAGTATTTATGTATGCAGATGACACAACAAAAGTTGTTACAGCAAAATTATATGACAATGTTAAACTAAAAGTTATATCTGTTATAAATAGTTTCGAGGAATGGTGTGAAAATAACCATTTAATAAATAACATAAATAAAACAGATCTTATTGAATTTAAAACAAAATGTAATCCATCCAGTCAGTTTTAATTTAACATTAATAACTAAAGCTGGCCGAGGTCACCTGGCCGACAGAGCCCTCATATGACACATATGTTTACATCATATCATAATACTTGAATAAGTACAATAAATGGAAATGAATTTTAACATTAATGTTACATTTTATAAAAAATTTGTATAAAACTCACCCTTTTAAGCAGTTTTATGAAGTAGTTTGGTTGTCGTCATCACAAAGTGGGAAGATCTATAGTATAATAGCATCAGGTATGTTTCTACAGCTGTCTCCGTCAGCGATGTTCGCTTTGGTGAAAAAATATGTTTTGTATTTTGAAAATGACCGTTCGACATCTACGGATGTAATACAGGCATAAGTAAAAACAATCTGTGAACTCACTTAACGAAGTTGTAGATGCACCATCACAAATTTGTCTTAATTTGCTAAAATCAGGATCTTTTCTGTAATACACTCTCGAATTTTTCACTAACGCGATTATTTTTTGCGTCATTTTATAGCCTGTAGCTGTGTATTTACGTCGTCCACTATTTGCAGCGATTCCACTAACCACAACGAACTATTTTGCAATTTTTCTATTTCGTTGTGTAATCCTCTATAATTGTTAATAATAGTTTTTAAATCTGTTTCAGGGAAACGTCTTGAAAGCTTGTCTGGCTTCCTAATAGCTGGAGCCTCGTTAGGTTGAACTGTAGTATCACAGCTTTTATTTGTTGAAAATATTCAGCATAATAAAAAGCCGCTTTCAACCACGTTCCCCAACGTGTAAGAATCGGCTCTGATGGTTCAGGGATACCAGGACACTGTCTGTGAAATGCTCGATGCCGTTTAAGAGATTTGAGAAACACTTTTTTCGTATTTACTATTAATGCATCTACCTCTGGAAAACATTTTCGAATCGTTTCTGCCACAAGATGTAACGCACTTTACACGTAACATGTAAAAACCTACAATTGTCTCTTTGAAGAGAACGGCCTACGTGCATTGTCGCGGCACCATCAGTCACAAACATCAATACTTGACTTGTTGAAAGTTCAAATTTTTCGAATGTCTCCAACACCACACGCGTAATTATTTCGCCAGTACACGCAGTTAGTCTTTTACTAGCTAGTAAAAGTGGAAATGTTGGTTTAAGGGGTCAGTACACGTATTATAATATTTAAAATGAATTTTTTTACAATCTGTCGTTTCGTCAATACATAACCAGCCGTGTATTTTTTTAATCCACATTTAATCCTATTTACAATGTCTTCACGAACAGCTGGAATATATCTACGTAACGATGTACGACTTGGTAAGTTCACCTGGGGATTGTATTTATTCCAAAACTTCCGAAATGGTTGTTTATCCAGTATGCCGGAATATTACACGCTATTAACATTAACAATAAATCAAACATAAACTGAGTTGTCAAAGGCATGCCATTTTTTTTATTTTAATGTTGCACGGTATTGATATGACGACGACATTCTGTTTTGTGCCAGCACATTAAGTCTTGATTGCAAACTTTACAAATTATTTTGCATCCGTCACAGAATAAATCCGGGAAATTCACCGATAAATTTATTCACTGTGTCCGCGTACGGTCGTTTTTTACCCTTTGGCGCGTTTGACATTACTCATAATTTATAGGTACAACCTCACGCATTAACCTTTCAAATAAGACTGCAGCGTAAATCACTTTTAAATCGGCACGTGTACTCCAGCCACCTAGGCCAGCTTTATTAATAACACTCTTACAAAAACACACAATAGCACGAAATCTCTTGGTACACAACTTGACTACAAACTAGATTTTAATGGAAACATTAGTAATCTATGTAATAAACTAAATAAAATCTATTTCGCGTTTACCACTTTAAAATCTAATTTTCATCAAAAATATTCAATTAACATGTATTACGCACATTTATATCCGATATTAACATGTACCGTTGTCATATGGGCTCAAGCAACTGATATTAACAGAGTAATTGTGATACAAAAACTAATTTTACGTTTAATATTTCACATTGGATATGACTCTTATAGGGAAATTTTTAAGAATAATGGAATATTGAACTCTTTTTTGCATATATCTGTATAAATTACTTTTACATCTTGATCATTTTAAGTAAAATAAAGAGGTATCTGTATCCAACACGAAAAAATGAGAATATGTATTTAGAGAACTTTTATTACACGCAGTTTAAAAAATCACCAAAATATGCTGGAGACAACTTATTTATATGCTACCCATTTTTATAAAATAGAAAAAAAAACATTTCACTATGAGTTGAGAATTCTTACTAGACGGAGAATGGAAAGCAATTTCTTTCAATCCAAGTCATCTGGGTATGCGACAGCGAATTCCTAGGTGCCAACAAGAGCTTATTGTTTCAAAACCGGAAACTGAAACACAGAGTAGCTTCTGTTTTCTCGATCCAAATGATAGCAACAAATACAACAATGTATTAAAATACCTATAGGATGTTCCATTTAAAATAAACAAATATGTAAGGTACTTCAAGGATAACATGGAATAATTCACTATATTAATACGTATAAATTTAAATGAACCTTTCAATTGTAACCGTAGTTTTACCCTTTCTAGTTTGTGAGGCACTAGATACTAAATACATCGTTAAGCCTTACCCTTATATATATTTATGGAACACCTTGTATATATGCATTCTACGGATTACGTTACATTATTGGTCCAACCTTAACACATACATAAAGCATATTTTTCCTCAAATGTAAACTCTGAAGTTTTTAAAGTTTCCAAAAATGAAGTGACAAACTAAATCCAACTTTAAACTTTAAAAGAATGATGTCCTAAGAATACAGAAGTTTTTGCTAAAAATGTACATCTTGTGTGCTATTTCATTTACATAATTATTGTATACTTACCTACCATATCTCTTTTCTGGAATTGTTTTACATAGAATAGAATAGAATAGAGTTTTATTTTATACCAGGGACAAAATTTGTGTAGTACAAAACTACACGACAGGAATCTCCTAATTTCAATCCTGATAATATTCTATTAATTGCTCTATTTTGTATTAAAAATGAATCTTGACTGTGTGAACCATCCCAGATTCGATATTCCGTTATTCATAATAAAAAGAAGTAGCCATAATATGTAATAATAAGTGTATTCTGATCAACAACCTTTCTCAATTCTTTAAGAGTATAACAAGCTTTACTGAGTCTACCACAAAGCAGCAGCGGTGCTTGGTTTATCTAATTCCAATTCCAATTTAAAATCTTTATTAATAATTAAGTACATTGTGTCAGCTTATATGGGGTACAAAATAAGATTTACATTAATATATACATATATACAGAAAAAAGGAAAACTAAAAATCAATTCATTCATATAATACTTAAAAATAATAGTACAAACAAATTAACGAAGTATAACATTCCATATAAACATATTTACAATATAAATACAGCCATCAGGCTTTACAAAACAAGTGAATAAGCATTTAACCACCCCATTTAAGGGATGCAAGCGGTTTTCCAGAATTTCCCTGCATAGCTGGGTGTTCCTGGGCAGCCGGCCGATGTTATGGCCCTGGTGGCTTGGCAGTACCCCTTTCGTTGTTAGGGGTCGTGGTGAATGCTTTCCTGCAACAATAAAGCATGTTTAGTTGGTTTGCCATGGCTTATAATAATAATTAAAAGGATACAAAAATACTAAAAATGTCGTTATAGTCTGTCTTGCAGGAAAAAGCTAAAGAAAAAACCTGCTTAAGAAAATTTAGAATTTAGAATGTGTGAGTGAAATGGGTAGGTAGGTAAAAGAGTAGTTATCTAAGAAAGATTTAGGTTTTGGGTATGTAGGATGGTGGTATAAAAGGGGTAGTTTGTTATGTATGTCGTTTTGTGTATAATGTTAATGTTATTCGTAATAAATCGGGAGGTTTTCATGTATTAATTTATGGGTGTGCTGATGGCCGTGGTAGTGTCTGATGTCTGTAATGTGTGCTGTAAGTACTGAGTGTTGTATGTTATGTTCAGAAAAATGTTTGTGCCGTTTATGTGATGTACTCTCTAATGTAGGGTAAGTTAGCTGTCTCGTGGAGTCGTTGCGTGTCTATGTATCTGTTAGAGTTAGTGAGGATACGTAAAGTTTGTTTTGCGTCGTCTGGAGACACCCGAACTGTGTGTCGGACATCCTGTTCCAGACGACGCATCCATATGTTAATATGGGCCTAATAATAGTGGTATAAATTAGTAGCTTATTTTTGGTGTTTAACACCGCCCGTCGATTAACGAGCGGATATAGCTGATGTAATGCCATGTAGGCCCTATTTAGGGTTTTGGTAATGTGCGGCTTAAGAAAGCCGCTGGTCCAAATGGACCCCAAGATATTTAACAACTTTAGTCACCTCAATAACTCTATTGTTTATGGTAAGTGGTGTGTGAAAGTCCGTATGTTTGTGAATTTCTTAGTAAGTTAATTGTCTCTGTTTTTGTTTCGTTAATTACTATCTTCCAGTCCTTGTAGTACTTGACAATTTTGTCCAAGTGATACCGCAACTTGGTGGTTGCGGTTTGGGCGTAGAAGGACTGGGAGTAGATCGTCGTGTCGTCGCGTACATAATAGTCTGTGTAAGTGGATGTGTCGGGATGTCCGCGACATATAAATTAAATAGAACCGGAGATAGAGCACCGTCCCTGGGTTACACCCGCTCTCATTGGATGCGAGCCGGAGAGGTTATTGTTGATTTTAACAGAGAATTGTCGATCTCTAGCTATGACTTATAGAAAGACACAGCATTAACAGGTAGTTTATACTATCAAACAATTTCGCAGGAGGCCTGCATGGAATTAAATGCCTTCTGGATATCCAGGAGCAACTTTTAGTGCAATGTTTTTGTTGAAGGCCTCGATGACGTCGTGCACACTCACCACAGCGACAGCGTGTATTGTGCCCTCCTCTGAGCCAAATTGTATGTTGGGTAATAAGTTGTGTTTGTTAATAAGTTGTTTAAATTTAGAGCTGAATTTTTTCCGCCACCTTCCCCAGCGTGTTAAGCAAGGAGAGGTGGGGCAGTAGCTGAATGGGTGAAACAGGGTCCTTACCTGGCTCAGGAAGGGCACAATAATTGAGGGTTTTCCATGCTGTGGGAAAGTACTGAGGCGTATCGACGCGTTGCTAATGTAGGTGATTTGGACTATGGTTTTGTGTGATAATTTTTTGTATAATAGGTTTGGGATGGTGTCGGGACCTGGGGCTTTGAGGTTGAAGTGGTGTTTTCTAGTATGGATTTAGTGTACTAGGAGATGTGAGGAGTTTTGCGAGTTGTGTGGGGGGATAGGTGTATGTGGGGATGTGTGCCATATTTGCGTCGATATTGACCTGGTGCTGGTCTCGTTCGGTTTAGCATTATATGTTTCGAAAAGATGGCCAGTCACGGCGTCGGCTTTCTCCTGTCAACAAGGACGTGCGTCCGTACTAATAATGATGGGGTTTGATTATCACCTGGTTCAAGCATTTTTGACATCGTCCACGGAAATTGTCCTTCACCGTTAGCTTGGGCACCTTTTCGTTCCGTTCTTGGTTTATCCAGTTCATGTGTTGGTCAGTTGAGACCCACAGAGATTGGGTGCAGTGTGTGTAGTAATTTCAATGTTATTAGCATTGATATTCTCAGAAAATTAGTTGGCATTTCGACTGTGCCTAAACAGAATGCAATTTGTTCTGCTAATGTTTAATGGTAATGAGTTTATTTTAACCAGCTTGTTATTTGTGGTTCAGAATTTATAATTTTTAAGTTTAAAGCTTCATAGTTTTGTCAGAAATCAGAATATTTGTATCACCTGCGTTAGTGGATTAGTAATATAAATGGGTCATTGCTGATGATAGTTGTTAAATCATTGACATAAAAATAAGGATTAGACCAAGAACACTGCCTGTGGTATTCCAAGATAGACGGTTCTAGTTTCAGAGTATTCTACTGAATTATGTTTTCCCAAACTTTTTGTCCTGTTGGGAAGGTAAGTTTTAAACCAATCTTGGGCTATACCAGGATCCCATTCTATCCAAGTTATCTAAGAAGAATACCACGAGTTCACATGGTCAAAAGCCTTTAACAAGTCCAAGAAAGACACCGTGAACAAGATAACCGTGTGTAAAAATGTAAAATTCTCACAACAAGCACAAATATCGCAGTTGTCGTTGATTTGCTCTTATGCAAACCATGTTGGCGACTGTTTGCTATATTATTGGATTCAAAAAGGTTTCAGCACAATAATTTCACTTAAGTTTAGAAAACTAATAGGTCTATGGTTTCGTCAAGAAAGGATCACTCGCATTTTGTATGGTGGAGTTGAAAACTGATAATTTCTTCCAGGTGAAAAATTTCACACTTTAATGACTTATATCTGTGTTATGTAATAAACTGAATAATGTATAGAGCATTTTTTTCCAATGATATATTACTTATATGTACAGTTCGGATATCGATAGTCATTCAGTGTCGTTTACAAGACCTTCAATAAGAAATGCAAAAATTTATGTCTTGAAACTGTTCACATTGTAAAAATTTGTATATAACCACGTATAAAAACTAATTCGTTTATGCATTTTCATTCATGCGATGAATGTAGTTGATTTTTAAAAATATATGTATAAACTATCTGGAGACATCGTTGAACACGTAAACAAAAAACTAAAAATTGTTTTCACAACAATCCTGGTTTTGTCACAGTTCATTGAATAGTAGACCTGCTACAGGACAAAGTGAATTGTTTAGGGCCTCAAATATATATGGCGTCTTTATGAATATTCCCCTGTTATACCGTGTGTCCCAAATTCGATACACACCATTGCGATCTCGGAAACCATAAGCGTTACAAGGTCGGTTAAATGGAATAAGTTTTAGCAAATTTTATGGTGATTCAATGCGTTAAGAAATCATGAGTAACTGAAAGAATTTTTGAGATTTTCCAAAAAAAAATTAAAATTTTTTGATTTCTCTTTTTGGCTGTAGCCAAGTAATCCTTGGCTAGACAGGTTTTAGACATTTACATTATTAGGATACTTTTTGAAGTCTAATAATTTAGTGTAGAAACGAATGGTCGATATTCTTTCGTTTTCGAGATATTCGAGGTAATTTTTGTTTTTCTATGGTAACTATATTTGAATTTTCGTTTTCAGATTTCTCTTAAAAAAAGAGCTTTCAAATGATGTATCACATGCCGAGGAAAAATTGATTTTCCATAGGACTAATTCAAGAAAAATTATCGATTTTATATATATATATATATATATATATATATATACATATATATATATATATATATATATATATATATATATATATATATATATATATATATATATATATATATATATATATATATATATATATATATATATATATTTAAAAAAAACTGGTAGACGTAGTGGACGACTAGTTAAAAAACAAAACAGCTTATTTTTTATTAATGAGGATGCAGTCCAAATTTTGGGGGTAAAAATAATCCATAATTTCAAATCTGGTTCCATTAGTGTGGGACGTTTGCTCTTGGTAGGTTTGTTGTCAAGGATGAACCTCAAAGGACAAAAAATAGATTGGTGGTCATCCTTGATTGTACTCCTGTCTGGAGACTTGGGTTCCACAATGATGAAACTAATAGGAAGGGGGAACAAAATGGTTATCATTTAATTTGGACAATTTACTAATAATTTTAAAACATTTTTTAATTTTTGTTTACTTTAGGTGGTGCAGTGGAGTATCACACTGAATAGGGGATCAGTGACAATTCACTACTCAGGGTGGAATTTCTACTGCAATCCAAACCGTGCCTCTTATAGGCAATTGTGATACTTTCTCGGAACTTGTTCCACAGAAAAAAAAGTATAGTGTATTTTTCTTCTTGATCTTAACTTAATTTATCAATTAACAATTAAAGTAAAATAATATGGATAGGTTTCGCTTAATTCGGTGTTGCTGTCCTTACCACTTAACGTGATGTTGGGAATTAACCCTGTGACAATCATTGGGGGGTTTAATCCTAACAGGACGTCTGGTCAGGAGCCGCGATACCGGGTTCAGGAAAACTAACCTAATAAACAACAAAAAAAGGGGAAGAAAATTCAATTTTACGTTCTTTTAACTAGTTACATAGGGAAGAGGAAGTATAATATATTTTACTTCTGTGTTTGAAAGAAATAAAGAGTGAAAGACACGTTGAAGGGAGTACACAAAAGGGCAAAAATACCCAGTGACAATTATAGGGGTTGAATATACCTTTTGACTTATTTCCAACAACGAAGGCTTCACCTTTTAGTTGAATATTAAGTTACGGACAGTTTTTCCGTTTTGGTTCGTTGTTTCAGTCTTGGTTTCCGTGTTGCTGGGAATTAACCTATTGACAATAAATGGGGGTGATCCTGTACAATATGTTACGATTCAGGAGACTGTAGCACCGATCCTAAAAGAAAAAACTGGCAAGTCACCTGCCAAATTCACAAATTAAATCAGATCGAGGGTTGATTCTATTCGGAGAGGTTTTTAGGAGACTAGATAAGTTTGTGACCTAGGAGGTTTTTAGCCCCGTGAGTGCACTCCACCGGTTCCAAGCACACCTTTTGTCTGAAGAAAAATTTAAATAAACTTTCATAAAAATGTAGAATTTTGAAAATGGCCGCGGATTTTTAGTTACATTTTGGATGAATTGTTTTGTTGAGATTGAACATGCAAAAATATTTCGAATGTGTAAAATAAACCTGCATGTGAACCAATTACCACTTAGACAGCCTAGAATAGTGGAGTACATCCACTATAGGGTTGAATCCCCCCTATTCGTTATTCAGATTAATGTGGCCATTAATTACAGCTTAATTAAAATGTATTAATAACATAAAGTAGATGTCAACATTGCATAGTGAAAAGTTTTTTAATGAGTAACGTGATGTTAGTTTTAACTTATAACCTCAACTTACTGGCATAAGGTAAAAAAAAATGCTTTTTATAATTTTTTTACATGTGCTAAGACCACTTTTTTAATATTTCTTTTGTAGTCTTAAGAAAAAAATAAAATATATTCGAAAAGCGGCATGATAGAAAAAAGTATTCTTTATTAACCCAACAAAATTTGGACTGCATCTACTAATAAAAAAATAGCTGTTTATATATATATATATATATATATATATATATATATATATACATATATATATATATATATATATATATATATATATATATATATATATATATATATATATATATATATATATATATAGTGACATGATATCTGCGACCCCAAGGTAATTAATAAAGGTTTAAATCATTGGCCTAAGGACTCGATTATTAATAATTGGTGTACGAATTTGTATTTTAAAGTTAATGAATGGTACTAACTACATAGATATGGAAAAAATAGGGTTTATTAAAAATAATAAAATAAGTTTCGATCTTAGATAACAAACATTGCAGCCAGTACCCGGGCATATTTAAAGGTATAACGATAAGGCAGAATGAGAAATATCAAATTGACACATATTTTAAGTAGGTAAATCAAATCGGTATAGTAATAATACAAGTTTTGGATTTGAAGTATTAGGTAGTGGGTATATGAAGGTAAAAAGGACCAGGACACACGTGAAAGGACCGTAGTGAGTGTGAAAGTGCCAAAACTGCATATATAGTTGTTAGTTGCTAGACAATGATGTCTCAACGTTATATTAGATTTAAGATGGAATTTTAAAAAAAGAGCTAGTTGGCGATTTGAAGGAAGAAAGACAGAAAAATATATGACAGAATAGGAGAGAAGTAAAGAGTTTTTTTGAAAGGAATTTAACGTCGAACTGTTGAGTATAAATAACAAAATACAATTTACAGAGAAGGAGAAAGCTGGACATTATTTGATTGGAGAAAACAAAATTGAGGACAGGAATTTATGGTTTTGCCTGGGTGTTGGAAACTATCCAAGTGTACGAAATACTAGAAAAAAAAAGGGTCCCAACGGTAGTATTTTTTAGTTAAGATTTTAAATTGTTTTGTGTCATATGACAGACATTTGATTGATATTGAGAACTCTATTAATTTCAACTTTATTTATCTGAGCTCAGACATAGTTTTAGTTAAATAATTCAAAATTACAACGTGAAGTTTTTTTTTGTGTATCAAATTGTTTTGTTATTATTAGTGGTGGGTTTTATTTGTAATATAGTATCCATTTATGTCAACTTTTTGAAAAAAGAGGAATCATTATATGTATTAATTTGATACCTTTGCCTTATTATAAAAAAAGGGAGATACCTTAAAATTTAATAGTGCTTTGGCTCCTAGAACCAGCTCCCTTTGTTGACGAGTCTCAGCTCATATATAAATCATAGGAGTAAGTATCGTAATCCAAGCAGTCTCCGCTTGGTGGCGCCCAAAATAAAATCCCATTTTGTTATCATTACAATATATATACTCATTACTAGTTTCGGAAATTTCCGTTAGTCTTGTGCTATCGCGCACTTCCTGCCGCCATGTGATGAAACGTGCAGATGTCCATTTCTAGAAGTTTCTGTAATTACCGTTTCGCGTGTGTTGCCACATATTTCCTGCCGCCATGAAATAAGAAATGTCACCAAGACCATAATTTTGGTATAAATAGAATCGCCGTAGCCAAGAAAACGAATTCAATTTTCTACTGACAACTATCTTCAGCGCGTTGAGTTGGGTAGTTGAAGAGTCTTAAGCGCGTTAAGTTTGGCTAGAATTCAGAATCCGACAACGACGCCCCCGGCCGAATGTCTGGTAGCCTCTTGGGGTTTTTATCGTGCTGATCTAGACCTCCTGGTGCTGGTAGCTATTTTATCGTCCTACTCCGCCGTCTCCAGTCTAGTGATTATATATTGCCGTGGGCCTTCAACACGTTGAACTGGACCCGCCGTTAGTAAATAATTGCTAAACCAACCCGTCACCAGTCCCCTGATTATTGATTGCCGTAAGTCTTCGACGTGTTGAGCTGGACCCGGCGCCGTTAAATAATTATCGAACTTACTGTCACATCGAAATGCTTCACCGAAATACACTCCTCCCCATAAACTAATTGCAACCGTGATATAATATTTATTAACTGTATGACTGGTTTAATTGTTAGGAGAATCTGGTTTTATGTTCATTTAAACTTCATATTTGGACAATGTTGCTTTAATGAATAACTCTGTTATGTATACTTTGGCCCCTTTTATTTACAACTAAAACTGAATCCTGGATTAATTTTTCCAAACCAGCTATCCGAAAGCAAATACCGTTACATATTCCAAAGCCTAAACATACTTTTCACATATTTTGGAGGTCTTGAACAGACACCATTAAACAGGATATTAAGATTACAAGCCTAATATGTTTACATAATTTCATTTTCTGTTAAAATACTGAACATAATTGATATGGAGAAAATTTTTTAATAACAGCAAATTAACATAATAGAAGAAATGATAATAAGAAGTAAGAATATTTAGTAAAACTGTTCAATATCAAATTCCATTTAGCTGAATATATTTTCGGCATCTACGCCTAACTGAGCTGATTACTCTTCCCAGAGTATTGGCATTTATTGTGCCAAAAACGTCCCTAACTCGGTCTTCCAAGATATCGATAGTTTCGGGCTTTCAAAATCATACACTTCATTTTTCACTGTACCCCCAAATAAAAAGAAGGGGTTATATTAAGTGAGCGGGCGGCCACTACTGGGCTTCTATTTTAAATTATGCGGTTACCAAAATTTTCCTGTAATATCCGTCTAACAGTCATTAGTATTTGTATTGTATTTGTTAGAACCACAAATCGTTTATTTCTTGTTTTGTAAATAGCTTTCTTATCTCAAAAAGAACTGATAAAAAAACTGAGAGATCTACGATTTATAATTTGCAAACATTTTAGATATATACTAAATGTTAAACAACTAAAAATTTATACCACGCACTAGTAGAATCTCAGCTTCGATATGGCATAATAGCATGGGAGGGGCATTAACCTGCTACATAACAGACTTAGAAATTATCCAAAAAAAAGAATACTGAAAATCATTTATAAAAAAGACCCAACGTACCCTAGTGACGAGTTGACACAAAGTACTTCAGGTTATGGATATTCGGCAATTATTTTTCTTGCATCTCCTACTAAAAGGCCCACCCAGTAAAAAATTTAGATATAAAGAACTCTAATTACAAATTAAGAAATAGTGATAACTTGCCTGTTCCTTAAAATGTTAAAACTGCAGAGCAGCGTAGCAGCTATTTTTTATCGCAAGAGCATTTAATTCACTTCCACCTACTATAAAACAGATTCAGCCTAAACATAAATTTAAAGAAACTAGTAAACGCACATATTATCTTTGGATAGAAAAGTGATACTTTCTCAGATTGATTTAAAAAATGCTGTCTAGGTTAAACTTTAAATTTTAATAATACATTTCTATTTAAATTTAAATTAGACAATACTTACCAGATTGATTGGTGCTTCATCACCTCTGATTTTCTTTTAATATGCATGTATATTCATATAGAGTATGTATTCATGAGCGTATAAGTATGTGTGTGCATGTGTAGGTGTGGGTGCATGTGCATGGATGGATGTATGTATGTATAGGTTTACACATATGTGGGTATAAATCACATTTGCTTATTCTCGTGTTTCATGTATTTAAATATATGTAATGTTAAGTTATACCTCACTAAGCCGAATACTATTATTATCATAATTTTTAATTATAGTATAGCACACAATCAAGTGTTATTGTCAACCGATGAAATTTTGTATTTTTTAGTAAATAAATATATATTGTCTACCTTAACTTAACTATATATCATATTTATGTGTGTGTATATAATATTTATCTGAGGATATTTCCAAAGTAAGTATGTATTAATGTATTTGCATACATGTATGTGCATGTGTACGTATGTATGAAATGTGTTTATCACATATATATGTACATATATTGTCTAAAGTATTGCTTATTTTATTTTTTAAGATTATTGTATTGTATATGTTTATATACTAGTATATAGGTGTGTGTGTATATGCTTGTATATGTGTGTATGGCGTGTATGTGTATATGTGTATATATGTGTATCTATGTATATATATATATATATATCATATATATATATATATATATATATATATATATATATATATATATATATATATATATATATATATATATATATATATATATATATATATATATATATACATACATATGATTAAATATGATTTGAAGGAAACAACTACTCAGCAGGCAAATACCCCGACCTGCATTGAATTACACCTTCAAATCATGATAGATCGATATATATATATATATATATATATATATATATATATATATATATATATATATATATATATATATATATATATATATATATATATACATTAATATGTATATATATGTGTATATATGGGTGTATACGTGTATACATGTGTATCGGTATGTATATGAATGTAATCAAATGTACTATCCCACGCTCAAATATCTTTGCTATTTTGTGGTGTACCATGTTCTTTTGTATAATGCAATTATAATTCCATTTATGTATTGTATGTATATATTAAAATAAAACATTATTCTATTCTATTCTATTCTATCTCGGGTAAAACTTGTTTTTTTTAGAAGTTCACGATAGGCTGCTCCCGTTAAATTGTTGTGAAAAATGAATTGACCAATTAAATGGCGATCTAAAAATGATAATTAAGGAAAGGTTCGTAGGCAGATCATAGGAGGAGAATACGAAGAGAAAAGGTAATACCTATCATGCCGCACCAAATATTGAATTCAAACCTCGTTTGAAATCTTCTTTGCGTAGTTACATGCGGATTCTCTGTAGCCCAGTGGTGACAATTGTGCTTGGTAAAGACTCCACAATTTGTAAAACAACTTTCATCGGTCCACATAACTTTCGATTGAAAATCAGGTTGTTCTACGCATTTCTGATTTAATTTGATTAATTTGATTAAATTAATTCCAGTCTTCTACCAAAATCATTATTGTTTAAAGCTTGGACAATCGTAAGTTTGTACGTATCATATTTCCTTTGTTTTAATGTCGTGTGTACAGTTGTCTTAGGAATATTTATTTCGCCATGAATTTGTCGCACTGATATGCGGGAATTATTGTTAACAGCTTCTAGAATATTATTTGTTCAGTCAACATTATCAATATTGTGACGTATTTCGTTGCTCTACGCAAGAGCAGAAGTGTCACTTTGACGCCCAACACTACGGCGGTGCACACGGTACGGAGATCTCGGGCGCCAGTTTCTGTTTAGAGTGCAGAAACACCACTTTACTCTATCGGCGGGACGATAGAGGCCGGGCAACTGCAGTGAAGATACGGCTAAGCCAGGGGTCGGGAAAAAGGGAACTTACATACTACAGTTAAGAAACACACTCTCATTCAATATATGTACATTTATTCTCCACACTAATTATTATTTACACTTTATACACACCTTAATAACTACAACTTATACTACAACGGTCTTACCTACGGACAAGCGGGGCAGTAAGCGGACGGTCAAGCGGTGCGGTACGGTAAAGCGGTGAAACGGTGAGCAGCGATGTATTAACGACGGGCGAGCGGGGTAGTAAGCGGACGGTCAAGCGGTGCGGTACGGTAAAGCGGTGAAACGGTGAGCAGCGATGTCTTAACGACGGGCGAGCGGGGTAGTAAGCGAGCGGTCAAGCGGAGCGGTTCGGTAAAGCGGTGAAACGGTAACCAGCAATAACTTAATCGGTCACGAGCAGACGGCGGACGGATACCAGGAGGGGAAGCAAGCGCCAATACAAGCAAAACTATGCCTATCTAAAGCGGTTATTTACTATCGCTTGGCTGATGGATGGTTCCGGTCTTATCAAATGCCAACGAGTACCTCCAAATCGCCATGCCAAAGAAAACGGACTCAGGCGCCCTGGAGGGCACGCGGTTGAATGCGGTTACGGTAAGGGGGGGAAAGGAGTAACAAGCCTAACAGTGGCGAATTGATGATAACGACGGGATGGTCAAACTCCAAAACTACCCTGCAGAATTTTTTACGTGCTCAGGTAGCCGGGGGACCCGCGGTTACGGACGATACCTCCAAGTCACCCTGCAGAATTTTTACGTGCTCAGGTGGCCTGGCAGGCACGCGGTTACGGAAGTACCTCTAAATCACCCTGCAGAATTTTTACGTGCTCAGGTGGCCTAGAGAACACGCGATGGCAACTGACAATACCTCCAAGTCACCCTGCAGAATTTTTACGTGCTCAGGTGGCCTGGGGGGCACGCGGTATAACGCGGTTCAAGTTGGAGGGGGGGGAAGGAGTGGCAAGCCGAACGGTTGCAAATCTAAGACGCCGACGGTATGGTCAAAGCTACCAAGCTACCCTGCAGAATTTTTACGTGCTTAGGTAGCCCGGCGGACCCGCGATTACGGACGATACCTCCAAGTCACCCTGCAGAATTTTTACGTGCTCAGGTGGCCTGGCAGGCACGCGGTTACGGAACTCCCTCTAAATCACCCTGCCAAAAAAACGGACGCAAGTGGCCTAGAGGACACGCGGTATCAAATGCTAGTATCTCCAAGTCACCCTGCAGAATTTTTACGTGCTCAGGTGGCCTGGAGAACACGCGGTGGAACGCGGTTCTAATTCCAACCTTCGGCCGCTCTCCCTTTCTAAGGATATGAGGCGGACACGTTTTAGCGCTCGCGGTTCACTAACTCTAAAAAATAAAGCCCGGAAAGTACTCACCAGCCAAGTAATACCGATTATTTACCAAACCTTTATCAAACCTTGCTACCTACTTCCGGATCCTGTGCTGGCTTCCTCTCTGGAGCGGTCGGTGTCGGCACGTCTGGACGGTACGGGCGGCAGCAACGGACTGGTCTCGGATACTCTGCAAAATCCTCAAGCTACTCCACTCTGCCAAAAAGCAGAAGTAGAATGAGACGCGGTAGTCATGCGCGGAATCTCGCAATACGTCACCCGAATTCAGGTTAAAACAAACCTATACCTTCATACTCACAACAAGATTACTTACTATCCTGGTCGGCGTGGTTCCTCGGTCAGCAGCTAAACGGCAACTGACTTGTTCGGAAAATCCTCAGGCTACCAAACTCTGCCACAGGCAGAAGTAGGCTGAGATGCGGTAGTCATGCGCGAAATATTTCAACTACGTCACCCGTTTATCGACTTAGAAAAATTCGCAATTACATTTGTATACCTATTTACCTCTATACTCACAAGTTTACTTACTATCCAAGTCGGCGTGGTGCTCCGGTTGGCGCTCAGACGGGAACTAATTTAATTGTAAAATCCTCATGCTACTAAACACTGCCAAAAAGCAGAAGTAGGATGAGATACGGTAGTCATGCGCGGTTTATTACAGCTACGTCACCCGTTTGTGGACTTACTATCCAAGTCGGCGCGGTGCTTCGGTTGGCGGTCGGACGGAAACTAATTTAATTATTTTCAGTCTCGGCCTCCCTCATGTTAGCGCGGGCATAAGGGTGCCGGGGACACAATGCGTGCGTCGCGTTTCGCTTACTGCCGGCCACTTGGCCTATGTGGAATGTGCATAAAAACATCACTACTACCTATCTATAATTACCAATTAATCTGTTATGATTTACAAGCGTAGTACCATAATGGGTAAAATATCTTTCAAAACCTAGCTACTTAACTTAAAAAAATCACTTCGTTACAATATCATACCGTTCTCTTTTATTTTCAAAACTCCAGTAATTTAACAAATTGCTTACAATTCTTCCAAAAACTGTTCTATGTGGTGGCGTTCTCTCCGTAAATGTTTTTAGATAGGAAGCCGATGCGTTTTGCTAATTTCTGTTTACATTTAAATAACATTTTAACAACAAATTTTTTCTTCATTTGAGAATTTGTACGCCATTTTGCAATAATCACACTGTTGAACAGTAATAATAAGTAGTCTTGAATAATTCACAATAATGCCACTACTATTTAGTGAACAACTGTCAACTAACAGTAATGCATATTATTTGTTTTAAGCCACAGCCTACTAAATTTTACTGAAAGTTGTGTGTGAATTTGGTTGTTTTTAGAGAAGAATTTTTCAAATTTTATTAATTGCTAATTACTTTGCATGCAAGAACGCCCTTGATGGAGAGGATTTCTTTGTTCAAATTTTGAACACTTTATTGACAATTTTATGAAAAATAAAACCTTAATGATAGTCTAAAAATTTATATTTTTAGAAATTTGTACAAATAAAGTAATTTACAGTAGATAGATAATAATTAGTCGCCGTTTGAATAAGCAACTTCCTAGTCTCTGGCTTGACAAAAACTTTTTAATTTTCCATGGCCTACTATTTTGTTTTGTTAAGCAATTTATAGCTTTTCTTAAATTAGTCCCTTGAAAAACAATGTTTCCTTGGCATGTGGCATATCATCTGAAAGCTTATTTTAAGCACAATCTAAAAAAACGAAAAATCCAATATGGCTGCCATAAGAAAATCAAAAGTTACCTCGGATATATCAAAAACAAGAGAATATCGAACATTCGTTTCTACATCGAAATATTAGTCTCCAAAAAGTATCCTAAAACGGTTTCAGTTAGCCGTAATTTCTTAACTAATTTGGAATCAGCATACAGTTTGCTAAAACTTATCCCACTTAACCGACCTTGTAGCTGTTATGGTTTCCGAGATCGCAATGGTGAGCACCGAATTTGGGATACACGTTAAAAGTGCCAATAACATCCTTCGCGAATATTCGTTATCAACATATAAATGGATTTTTATAGACAGGAGGCAGATTATAATAGCAAGACATGCGGATCAACTTTTAATAATATATCTCGCTTGTAAAGAATAATACCGCAGGAATAACTGAATATGTATGTAGTGTAGCAAAAAAAAATGGTGTAATCTGCTAGTGCCAATATACTTTTACTTTACTACTTCCACTAGACATTTTTAGAATATCTACACTACAAGGTAAGTCACTGAAAGATATTAGTTTGCAGTACTATTTAAAAAAATATTTTATTTTAATGGTGTATAAATTTATAACAAATATTCCCTTGCGCTGACCCTATTTTTAACGCCTTGACTCGCCAATATCCGAACTCTACTCATAAAAAATACATTATATCGGGAGACACTAAATAGATAATTCATTTTAAATATTACAGAAAATGTATATAAGTACTAAAAATTCCGATACCAGCAGCTGCCAAATTATATATGCCTGCTCAAAATAATACACGTTAGTATCCTCCATAATCACGGTAGAATATCGGGGATGGGTCGTATGTTTGGTAAATAATTAATGCTCAAATTAGATTTTGTGGGATCTATACTCGTCCCGTATTCTTGATTGAAAGCATTTTGTGAAACCGATAAAAAGTAGGGAATGTCAACCTTTATACAAGGTGATCATAGTTGGATGGAATCAAGGAATATATTTGCATTATATGTAAACTCTCTGAATACATAAATGATGTTTCCGTAAAATAGCAGCGGCGAGAGATCGCTCATCCAGTAGATAAACCGCATAAACGTGTCTATATCCTAGATAGTTGTTAGAACAGTTTGATAAAAACATAGGTTATTTAAAACAATTAACAGTATATAGCCCAGTCATCATTGCATTCGACGTCATAACGAAACGGATAGGAATGAAAATTTGTACACGTGTAATCAAAAACATTTCTTTACCTGATAAGTAAAAGTAAATAAGTTTCAGGACTCAAAGTAAATGCCCGTCATCTTTAAATAATCTATTTTGGAGTTTTCCGCAAACTATTAAATTCATCGAAATGAAAATTATTACAAGAATGAAAGTTTATTAAATTATCAGCAACAAAATGGTGTCAACATAATTTTTATAAGTGGCACGGTATCTGAGTAAATATCCAATGAATTTAGAGCATTTTTTCTTTTGTTTAAATTGCAACAAAAATACCAGACTAATAGACATCATTCTTTCTTGAATGCAATCGCAGACTGCTTACATCATGCTTCTCCCAAAAAGGCAAATTGAAAATGGTAATAACAATGAAGATTTAAAAGGCGCTGTACAGGGTGGGCAAATTTTGAAGTTTGTATAGGATAACTCGGTAACTGTAAGAGATACAGAAAAATAGAAGACGCATTTTAGATATCTTTTTTGAGACAAATTCACTGACGAAAACAAAAAATTTGTTATCGTCTTTTGTTTTCGTGTTATAAACAGAAGTTCGATTTTTCAACTTTTAGACACATGTCAATATCTTGGTTGTTTGTAAAGTTATGAAAATGAAAAAATAACTTTTACATTCCTGAGGCACTTTTCCTGTATAATACAGTGGCGTCGAGAAAATTTTAAAAAAAGGTGCAATTTTGACATAAAGTGGTATTTTTTTAAATAGGAATCATAGCAGGCTATGGTTTACTTAAAAAGTAACCTTTTTTTCTTTCAAAATATATATTGTATGTGTGGGGTCGCTTTTGATGTGTAAATATATAATAGCGAAAATAATCCTTTTAGTAGATTACTTTTTGCGTTTTTTTATATTCATTCCATGTAGGCGTGTGTCATCTATGACATTGTTTATCTATTTGTCAGTAAATTGTATATTAATAATTTTATTTCCGTCATAATTACACCCCATTTAATAGGAAAAGTGATGATGTCTTACGAAAATTACGAGAAATATAATATGCTAGAATGCTTTATTCAAAGTAATAACAATTGTGATATTGCATCCGAAATATATATCAATCGCTATCTAGAAAGAAGACAACCTAATAAAGCTATTTTAAGAGGTTAAAAGAAAATCTCATTAATTGTGGGTCCTTCAACAAACCAAGTCCAACAAATCAGATATTTATATCTAATTTTATACATTACATTACAGTTACAAAATAAAATGTCAAATTAAAGTAAATGTTCAAACTGATGTTAGTTATGCTCGATACATAAATTATACCTCTTCAGAACATTCTGAACTGCATTATAAATATGAAAATTTGAAATGGAATTCACACAGTCGATAAAATTTTGTCCGAGTTCATTTATGTTCGTACTGATTTTCTTGTATAATTTGTCTTTAATGTGGCCCCAAAAGAAGAAATCCAGTGGTGTTAAGTCAGATGATCGTGGTGGCCACCTCACTTATCCATTACTTCCCATCCAGTTATTTCCAAAATTGGTATTTAATAATTCTGAAACGGTCCTGATATTATGAGGAGTGCACCATCTTGTTGGAAGAACTGATTTCTTGCCTCAATTAAGGGTACATTGTGCATAAATTCCTCAATAATTTTCTGGTTTAAGATTCCGTAATACCGTTGGCCATTAACATTTGCTTAATGTGATACGTTAAAACACGATTGCCACGTAGAGCACACCAAACACTAAAACCAAAGCGTCCCTGAGATCTCACGTCAACGGTACGGTGAGGGTTCATATCAGACCAATAGTGCTCGTTATGCCTGTTGAAAATTCCTGCACTGCTAATGTAGGCTTCATCTGTCCAAACTACATTTCTAGAGGAGAATGGATATTGTGTACTTTTTTGATGATACCATAATATGCAAAACTCCAATCATCGCTTAAGATCAGCTGGTTGCAGGTAATGTTGTTTCCTTATTGTATAAGGCCTGATTTGTGTGTCTTCAAAATACCCAAAGCTCGACGTCTGAAATCCCATTGTCCATTCCAACTACAGTTACAGAAGTTTCTTCAGCATTTTCATTGTTGTAATTTTTTGGTCTTGGCTTGTTGAAGGACCCACAATTAAATTTTCTTTTAACCTCTTAAAAATAGCTTTATTAGGTTGTCTTCTTTCTAGAAAGTGATTGAAATATATTTTGTATGCAATATCAAAATTGTTATTACTTTGAATAAAGCATTGTAGCATATCATATTTCTCGTAATTTTCACATCTTCACTTTTACGATTAAATGGATTATAAATATAACAAAAACTAAACTATAAATATTACTGAAAAACGGATAAACACTGTAATAGATGATACACGGTTACTTGGAATAAATATAAAAAAACGCAAAAAATAATCTACTAAAAGATTATTTTCGCTGTTAAATACTTACACATCAAAAGCGACCCCACATATGATATATAGTTTGAGAGCGAAAAGAATTTCCTTTTTAACTAAACCATAGTCAACTATGATTCCCATTTAAAAAAATAAAACTTTATGCCATAACGCGAAGCTGCACCTTTTTTTAAATATTCTCGACGCCACTGTATTATACAGAAAAAGTACCTCAGGAATGCAAAAGTTATGTTTTCATAATTTTACAACCAAAATATTGACATGTATCTAAAAGTAGAAAAATCGAAATTCTCTTTATAATTCGAAAACAAAAGACGATAGCAAATTTTTGTTTTCGTCAGTGAATTTGTCTTAAAAAAAGAGATTGAAGACCGTGTCTTCCATTTTTTTGTATCTCTTACAGTTACCGAGTTACCCTATACAAACAACGAAATTGGCCCACCTTATACAGAATTTTAATGAAGTGAATACTACACCGCACCTGTGAGAGGAAAATGCATTCTGGAATTATATGGCGCTCTATCTAATTAAACGTTATTAAATATGGTCAAGTATATCAAGTTTGCCAAATCTACCAGTAAGAAAATTGTGAACTTGGCTTATTTTCGCTCGACACAAACAACAGCACGGCAGTCTTCTTGAAGTTTGCGGTTGAAAAAACACTCCTTACGGTCTGGAACATATCACAACAACCAAGGTACATGCTCCACAAAGTCTATTAACCAAAATTATGTGAAATTGCAATAAGAGTGGTACGATATCATGCAGGTGTAGAAAAGTCGGTCTAAAATGCTTGAGAATTTCTCCACAGATTTGCGGAGAAGAGACGAAGATGGCGATGAAACCAGTAACAGAAATAAACACACTAAAGAGGACATTGACGATACAGTAAAAGTATAGGGACCAACAAATCAAATAAATTCAAGGTTTCATCTAATAATTCTGTTCTTGTCGTAGTACATTGCAAATAACCTTATTTTTGTGAGATTAATAAGTAGATGATGCATTAATTGTAAAACCATATCAAATGAGCACAAATCCTGTTCTAGAACCTAGTGAAATACTTCGCGTGTTTGCCATTCTCAGATATTTTTAAATTACAAACAAAGTGTGCTTGCCCATGGTGTCTTTATAGCACACTTATATAAAATAGGATTACTCACATCATCCCTATTTTGAGATTCATCGATTACAGACCTGAATCGTTTGTTTTCTTCATGTAAAAATTGTACTCATTGTGATTTACTTCCCCTATACAGTTTCACTATGACACCCAAAACGCGCCCAGCCTGAAATAAAGAACAGCCGAATTTCTCTCGAAGGACGGTACAACTACTTCCCAGTATTCGGAAAGGGATAGGCGGTAACTGCAGATGGTCTGCTGGGCTACTGAGTCAGCTTGGCTTCTTCGGCTCAACGGATCGACCTACTGCCTAAAGGCTTCAGTTCTACTTCTAGGTGGCAGGCGGCGGGTGACGGGTGATAGGCGACAGGTGATGTCACTTGTAGCTGTGGCGCATTGTTTTAAATGATATCGTTTATAGTATGATCAGGTGACAGGAAACAGCACGGTGACATCGCCAGGCTGCCACTCGCATCTGTGAAATGCTACAGATTCGAGTGACAACACCCGCAGTTTTAAGCGACACTTGTACTGAAAACGTGTAAAATTTATATGCAATGTCAAAATACGTAATTTCTAGAGAGTATCGTGAGGTTCTAATAAGTGAAGTGCAGACAAGACCTGCAATTTGGAATGATGCGGATACAAACCACAAAAAATTCTGATTTTATTCCATGTCTGCCACGTAGTTCGTGTACCGGATGAATACAGTACCTTCTCCTTCTTCTTGCTGGAACCTCATCACCATCTAACATTAATAACACACGACGCGTGCTGAACGCCATCTGAATTGAGACTTAAATCACCCTCTTGCCTTCCTGCATGCGTATCTACACCCCAATAAAGTATAAACACCTCATCAACTGACGCCTGCCGCCCATCACCCATCACCCGTCACCCGCCGCCTGCCACCTAACTGAGTAATAAACTCTTATTCAGGCAGCTACATTTATTCATTTCTAGAGCCCTACGCTACGCTTGTGTCGAGGTCTCGATACCTCGATTCTCAGTCTGCGCATCTAGTTTTATCCGCGGTATAGTGAATGCTAACGTTGCTGGGTCCTGCTTACTACTTAGTTCATAACAATAATTATTTAAACAACAACCTTTACTTTATTCGGTTATCCCTGAAAACTCAGATATTATTTTGAGTTATAATTTTTGCCTATATGCCCAATTAGTTATGTACCGGTCGAAAAATGGTTATTAAAATAATTTTAACGACTGTAAGTCGTACAAGGGTCGTTCTAAGGTTATACCCACGACTACTGAAACTCCTTGTCGTATGAAGGTCATATGGCACGCATAAGATAACATAACATAACATAACTTAAGGAATATAACTGTATAAGGGTCGTTAAAAAATAATATGACATTAATATGACCTTGTAGAAAGATAGTTGTACAAAGGTCATTAAAAAGCATGATAAGACCTCAATAGGACTTTGAGACAAAATAGTACTTAAAATTGAAGGGAGGTGTAAAAGAGGTTATATTGATTTTGAATACGACCTCCATACGACCCATAAATGAAAATATGGCGTCCAAGAATTGATAGCAGTAACAGAGGTTATATTAACATTGAAAATGACCTGGACACGACCCGTGAACAGAAATACGGTGCTCCAAAAAGTCGTAACAGAAGTTCAATACGACCTCGGTACGTTTCGAAAAATTGTCCAATTTCTTGCTCTCAATGATAGTCTATGAATAAAAGTACGAGAATAAAGATCTCTTACAAAATTTAAAGATAAGTTCATTCTCACATTTTGACTCTTTTTCAAACTCCCTTAGATCAACCAACCAGTTATTAGTTAAATTTAAGTAGTCAGAACTATATCCGATGATTCTTTTCTTTTGGAAAGCCCCGAAACTCAGTTTTTAGATAAATGCCTGCGTATAGTCAAAATTTAACAATTTCGCTTCATTGTGCACTTAATTTTCTTCTGAGCGTCTCCAGTTGCAAAAGACCCTAGAAACGGCTCTGATCGTGCATAACCTCAACATACACAATAATTTTACACTTTCGCAATTCACAATTATTTAACAAATTTGCACCAAAATTCATATGTCTTGCATGTAATATAATCCAGTCGCATGACGTAATAAATGATATCAAGTGTGCTTATCTGCTTTTTTTTCACCAAAAAAATATGCGCCAGTCACCTAAGCGACGTCAAGAAATCGTCGCAGATGTAAAAATAAGACTCAGAGACAGTTTAATGCATGCAAAATGACCATAAGTTATATGAAATGACAGTTAAGTCACGTGAACGGTGTGAACACGTCATTGGGCTGTCGGTCATATTACTTCTGTATGAATAAGAAATATAAAACGACTACAGTAATTTAAAAACAGTCTACAATAATAAAGTTGTTTAGTGAGTTAGTAGTTTGTTTTCTTATTAGTACTCTATAATTGTTTAAATAAATATGTATAGATTCTAACACTTTGGAATCAATATTTAAAAAACGTGTGTTTTCTATGATTTCTTAAATTTTCGTTGATTTTCATTATTTGGAAGGCGAGTTGTATCTTTTCGAGGTATCTTTGCCACTTTTACAATAAAAAAAATTTCAGCAGTTTTAGCATCATAACATAGCTAGAACTCGATTTTAACATTTAACATGTTCGTATAATAACATCACGTAGGTACTTAGTTTCATACTTAATACAGTTTGATTATTGACATTTTATTTATCTCTACTGTAAACGTATGAATACAGGACATATGTAAAGGTAAAATATATACAAGACATACTGACTCGTTTCATTCTTTTATCGTGTTTGAACAAAAATTAGATCATAGGTCATACAGAAGTCATATCAAAGATTGTTACGACCTTATAATGACTCTAAAACGACCTCTATACGACAATATCATAAACAACTCTTAGGATTATTTGGTCATATGAAGTTACTATAACGACTTCTTCATGACGTTAAGGCGTCTTTGTATTCACACGACTTAACAGTTCTATAAAGGTCATATCTAATTAAGTCACATGAATGTCATATGAAAAGTCGTGACAGTAATTTCCCAACTGTTCAAATTTGATCATAAAAGGGTTGTAACAAGATCGTTACATCTAAATACAAGTCTTATTTAGGTCGTGACAATGTTGTTACGTTTCTTATAAGACTGAAAGTGTTACTTGGAAGGGTACAATCGGAAATGCGGTGTTCAAAATATATATACTTATATGTTACTACTATTTCAAAACTGAATCAGTGTACATAATGGGTGTTTCAGGTATGCGGTAATTAATTTCTAGGGGTGATTCTACATAAAAAAATATGAAAAAAGTTCATATAAATATGTGTCCGAAAATCCCTCCTAAGGGCACTGCGGGCCTCTCAAGGGGGCACCCAAAATAGACATTTTATTTAATATGTCAGGAACCCTTTAAGCTACAGTGACTAGTTTTTGCACGTGATCTGATATCTCGCCAATTTTTTTTAATGTGATTTTTTTGTGAATGTCTCATCGGAATATGATGCCTTAGCTATAAATACACAAAAAAGGTTTTCTTGCTGTAACGCCGTAGGACCAACCAGTTTCCAGAAATTTGAACATAGAGAAACGCAGAGGAGAAGCCCTCCCTTTCCAATTTTGTGAGTCCCTGATTGAATTTACCCTTGGTGAATAACATCTGATAATGACCTTTATTGATATCGAATCACGTGAAAAAACTAGTCACTGTAGCTCAAATGGTTCCTGAGATATTAAATAAAATGTCAATTTTGGGTGTCCCCTTCAGAGGCCCGCAGCACCCTTAGGAGGGATTTTCAGACCCATGTTTATATGAACTTTTTTTCATATTTTTTTATGTAGAATCACCCCTACAAGTTAATAACCGCATACCTGAAACACCCTGTATAACTCAACGATCCTAGCTTGGCACTTTGGAGGCGCAGAGTGGGAAGCAATATCGCTAATGTGGGACAAAGACGAGCTAAACCACTTTACATTGAAAGGGCGGGGTTTAGACCATTGCGCATCCAATGTCAAGTGCCAAGATAGGATAATTTATTTGTACATATATTTCAAAGTACGGACGCAGTGGAAATGTTTTAAAATACACATGTCCTACCTTCCAGTTTTCACCAACATATTGTGATGGTGTCGTATTTTTGGCAAAAACTGCCTTATTGCGTTTCTGGAAACTGTAATAACATTTAAATTAGAAATTTTAAAACGATATTTCTAACGTAGCTTATTTTTTGTATGCTTTTTGCGTGTTGAAGTTTTAATCTGGGATACTAACTTTACAATTTAGGTACGCTTTTTATTATCTATTTTCGAATAGATACATGTATGTGTCTTGCGACATTTATCAATTATATATTGCAACACACCGCGTCCAATTGCTGGCATAAAACAATTGAATAAGGGCTTAGATTGAACTGAATTCTCACGAAAATCTAGGCTGGGCGCCAGGACTTTTGCAAATACTAAGTAATTAAAAATTTATTTTAATAGATAAAGATAGTGTTAATTTTTGAATTCAGTTTGGAAGGAAGTCGAATAAAAATATATTAATAGATAAGTTGAGGTTGAAGATCAACAATATCAAAATAAACAAATAAATGATGTGGACGTTATTTGGAAAAGTGACTGATCTCTTACAAAAATGCTTCTCACCAAATATCAAATGTTACTGGAGACGAAGATTAAGATCTTCAAATGGGTCAGTCCGGCGAGGAATCCACCAACGGCTAAGCTCTGAATGGGTTCGGTACTGCAGTTACCCTTGAAACTAAATGCCAGTTGAAAAAAATATCGTTTTTCTGTTTCACCCAGTATACAATGTTCAGTTCGATCCATCCGTTATATCATCATCTCTTGGTTCAGGTATTTACATAAGAAGGGGAGAGTTTTATGAGATCAGTACTATAGGCAAAACAAAGTATAAAGCTGTGACGTTTAAATTGTCCAGCTACGTAGAAAAAATATGAAAGTTAATACAAATTTCCAGAGTAAATTGCAAACTAACCAAACCAGGATTTGTATCTAACAATATCTTGTTGAAGTTGAATACTTTAACTAACTTAGGTATCAATAAAAGTTACGTTGAATAGACAAAATACTAGTCCAACAATTAAACTAGGTATAGCTATGATAATAAACAAAGTGAAATAGGTATTCACTATATTTTTAGATATTTTAAATATATATATATATTTATATATATATATATATATATATATATATATATATATATATATATATATATATATATATATATATATATATATATATATATATATATATATATATATATATATATATATATATATATATATATACATATATATATATATATATATATATATATATATATATATATATATATATATATATATATATATATATATATATATAAAGGTTGTTAACTGTTAATTTGTATTTTCAAATATAAAAAATAAAGACGATATTTTGGCGATGTCCAATGTGGTGTATTGCATACCATGTGATGATTGTAACAAAAAATATGTTGGCCAAACTAGAAGGAAAGTTAAAGACCGTATAACTTCCACAAAAGTGACATCAGACTTAATAAACAGTCTTGCACTTTAGCCAATAACGCATTACTACATAATCATAATGTTAATTATAATAATGTTCAAATATTAGATTTTGAAATCACCATATGAGAAGTTTCATACCTCTCACCACCACTATTCACTTCACCTTAGTTAGTATATAACTAGCAGGTTGGCCACTATCATTTGTCTGTTCCATAACCTATTGCATACTGAAGAGAACAAATAAGTTCGAAATCGATCTATGTCTGGTTAGGAATTGACAAATGATATTGGCCTTCCATCTATCATGATTTGAAGGTGTAATTCAATGCAGGTCGGGGTATTTGCCCGCTGAGTAGTTGTTTCCTTCAAATCATATTTAATAACATTAGTTTAGTCCACCTGGGCTAGGGGTCGCCGCTCTCGGTACTTGCTGTGATGCAAGTCGCTATCCGCCACAGAGACATCTAGGATGTCGGTCGGATAGTAGCATTCAGACCATATGAGAAGTTTCATACCTCTCACCACTATATATATATATATATATATATATATATATATATATATATATATATATATATATATATATATATATATATATATATATATATATATATATATATATATATATATATATATATATATATATATATATATATATATATATATATATATATATATATATATATATATATATATATATATATATATATATATATATATATATATATATATATATATATATATATATATATATATATATATATATATACATATATATACATATATATATTTTCCTCAAAAGGGGTACCAAACTCCAAATATCACCAGTTACCACTCATCACACAGTTACCAACGTAATCAAGTGGCCTAAAATATTACAGATAAAGATAGAAAACAACTAAAAACGATACAAAATGGCAACATCCTTTGCCGGGTAAATCTAAGATTTACAATAACCGAAAGTTAATTTAAATTGGCATAAGAAATTACTATAATATCAGAGGGATGTTAGATAAATTGCCAACAAGGTACGACAAATCGATACTAATCGATATTAAGATGGCCGTTCTAAAGAACAACCAACGTGAACTGATAACCGAAAAGCAAATTCGCCCAAGGGGTAAATTAAGATAAATACGGTACAATATTATTATGAATATTACCCCAAAGCTTTGTTAAATCAAAATAGCTACTTTTTAAATAATGATGATCCTAAAATTACACGATAATATCGGTGGTGAAGCCAAATACGTCATTTTGGCGTCACCTTTTATTCACATTCACCTGAGGTATATGCATAGATATTTATAAATAGATAGAGTACTCTCATCATTCCTTATTTTTTCTACTACTCAGAGCTCTCTTTAGAGAAATATTGTTGATTTCGAATTTAATTGTCCCTATGCCGCAAACTTATAACTTACCTAAACGTTAACCACAGAATTGTCAACAATCCACCATAGATTGCATAATCATTTAACTAAGCCAAGATTACCCAACTGCAATTGGGTATATAAGGGAGATAATCCATGATGAAGTGATACGTCATTAGGCCAGTGAAAAGGATGACTGGCCAGGTGCCCTGGGCACTGGGACAGCTGAATAGAATATGGATTATATGTATTAAAATATTAAACATAGTTCATTGAAGGAATACTGAAATTTAGCTACAACGCGATGACGGATACTAAGAATTCATTTTAGCTCTAGCTGTTGTGTGGTTAACAGTGGACACTACGCGCGGTGCAATGTCACATATTAATCTGGGACGAATGATGCTTGCTAGTGTTCATCATCGCGTTGTGGCCAAATTTAAATTTTTCTTCGATGTACTGTGTCTAATATTTTATACATACATAGCGTATGCAATGTAATGCGGAGTACATTCAAACAACTCATATATTATGTAGCACGAGGAATTTATAAAATTATACTACTTTTCAGATTGTAATAAAATTTAATGATTCAATATTTGTCCACGGAAATATACATATATTCCACGTTAAAATAGTAAGTAATGTGACTTTAGTGAATCGTTTATAAATAATTTATAAAAGGCAAAGCAAAATTATCTGAATATTCTCAGATATTTCTGTTAACTAAGAGTTTTCTTTTTATTTATGTAATTTGCAAAGAAAAATAATTGCTATTCATATGTAAATCATATAAGAGAAATATTTACTTTACATTCACTTAATATTTAAAACAAGCTAAGAGACCAAACTTTTGCAAATGGGTCATTCTTACGAAAGATGAATCTTTTATGTTCACCCTCGAAAAAAATTTAAAAAATTAAAATTAAATCATGTTGGTACTAGTTTTAGAGATTTAAAATTATGTTAAACTAAATAATTTAATAACAGGTGTTTGGGAGTTTAGCAGAATTATTTTGTCACCTAACACATTTAGAAACCTCACCTCCGTGATTGTTCTTCTATGTCATTATTTTTTTCAATTAACAAAATTATACAAAATCTAGTAGAAAAGTCACAGAACTTGGGCTAACTTTGAAAATGCAAATTTTAAACCAATTAAATATAAAATAATATCAAACCAAAAATTCACACATTTTCTTTGTACGTGTATAAACTCTGGTTCTTGAATTATATTTTCACCTCCGTGAAGTATGTTTAAATTCAGGTTTTCATATTTTCAATATTTTACTTTTGGGAAATTTCAGTTATAACAGTTAGCTGATTTGTGGTATTGCTTAAATCAGTCGTTGTTAACGCTTTGTAAAGGATGCAGTGTTGTGTTTGTTTAATCAAAGTATTATTTTTGCACGTGGGTTCTTTTAAGTTCTCACATCCGTGACGGGAAATTTTTTCGGTAAGGCCATAAACAATTTGTTTTTTTTTTATTTAAATAGGTAGCATTCTGGTTTCACTCTATGTGTTTAAAAAAGTATTTGTTTATGAATTGTTATATTAAAGTTATTTAATAAACACATCGAAATTTCTAACTTCCGTGAATCTCACATCCGTGAAATCAGCTATTCACGGGAAAGGTACTTTCAACGAAAAGCAGCTGGTAAAATAAAAACCATAGGCAAAATGACAGATGGAGAAAAAATAACTCAAAGAAAGTACTGGAGAATTCGAAGTAAATTATATTATGAAAGAAAAAGAGACGCAAGAAAATTGGAAAATAGATTACGAGAAGACTCACTACCTCCCACACCAATCCCTGAAGAGTTGCAAGCTGAACCAGTTCATCATCAGGGAGGCGATGGAAGAAAAAGTCATGGTGTATTGCGAAGAAGAAAACATGTTAAAGCATTAAATGAAGAAATAAATAAATTGAGAGCAAAGCTTGAAAAGGAAAAAAGAAAGAAAGACAAATATAGAATGCGGCTGAAAAGGATTAAAAAAGAAAAAAATCAAAACAAAGATTCCCCTAGAAAAAAGAGTTACAAAACTAATTGAAGGGCAAAACATTTCTCCAGCTGTAATGAAAAAACTACTGTTTTCAGAAGTTATTGAGGAGCAATTGTCTCAAAATCATAGGAGCTTGAAACAATCAGCCGAAAAACGGAAATTTTGGAAGTACATTTCAGGCAATGTTGTGAAAAAATATAAGCAAAAACGTTATTTGAAAACAACAACATCTGCGGTAATTTCAGAAAGAAATAATCAAAATAGTAAAAGACTATTAAAGTATCAGAATAATAGACAACAAATAACGAGTTTTCTTGAAAGCGACGAGAGTAGTAGGCTATGTTCGGGAAAAAATGATTGTATTAGGGGAAAAAAATCAAAAAGCAAAAACGCATACTAAATGATACCCATAAAAATTTACTTAGAAAATTTATGCTATCTCATAACATGCAGCTCAGCTATGCAACTTTTTGCAGGTTGCGACCATTTTGGATCGTGCAACGAAAAGTGGAAGAAAGAAATACCTGCCTTTGTTTTATTCATATAAATATGATGTTGCTTGTAAAAAAGTTAAAGGCTGCAAATGTTTTTTAAACAGTCAGACAAGTGTTCCTACTTTTTGTAACTCAAATGTAAGAAATAATAAATAGTTTTTGGTATTATTTTGTTTCTTTTTACATAAATGTAATGCTATATGAATATTTTGAAGTTAACAATCTATAAAAGTTAATATTTGTCACTTCCGTGAACTCGTTACCACCTCCGTGATTTACGTATTTTCAAAATTTTTAATATTTTCAAAATTATTGGATAAAGTGTTTGACGACGTATATATCTCATTGTTTATTGAATTGTTTATAATAATGCTACAAGAAAGAATTCATAATATTAAACCATTTTTTTTCTAAAATTAAAGCTAGTTTGCTCATATCTGGTAAGAATTACCCAAATACCACATATATGTAAATTCTAACTCAATTTATTTTACGACTAATGAATGAACATATTTCACACAAGTAGCAGCAGCCATGCAAATATGTCACAAAACAGAACGAAAAACCAGGGTTTTACTTTAATAACATTTTAAATTAAAAACAGTTTCTAAAATGCCTCAGGCAAATTGCCAAGTGTCTTTTGTTTTGTGTAAATCTTGATGGATACGTTAAATTGCATGCTTCATAAACTGACTGCACTACCTTTTATCGATTCGGAACTACATTAAATTATTTATTATTACACATAAAAAATTATTTATTGGAGTAATAGTAAATCTGTTAAATGTTGTATAAGTATGTAAATATCGGTTACAAATAACAAAC
Organism: Rhamnusium bicolor; assembly: GCA_029963845.1. NCBI lineage: Eukaryota > Metazoa > Arthropoda > Insecta > Coleoptera > Cerambycidae > Rhamnusium > Rhamnusium bicolor. The sequence goes on from JANEYF010004221.1 coordinate 141,995, forward strand.
CATTTTCGATTTGAATAAATTAGTAGAAACGTATTAATAAGTAAACGTTTTCAAGAAAATCCATCGATTTAGAAGTCAGAATTTATCGACTAGAAACCCTGGTAAGACGTGGAATGAGGTTAATATCGTTCCTAGGGAACGAAGATTTAATGTTCGACATCAGGAAGTGCGATATACGATAACGAAATATATTACCAGATTTTTACGTTTCAGATTAGAAAATATCAACACATACTTTTATGACCTTCACCTTGATTTTTATATGCATTCAATGTCAAAATAATAATAAAAATAGTAATAATAATAATAATGGTTTATTTTTAAAATAACATACTATAAGATACTATAATTTAGTTTTAGCATACAGAATAGTTGTTGTAGCATATAATAATTAAAGTAATAAACCTTAGGTAAGCCTCACATAGTTAAAGAAACTGGGCGTGAGTACTACATCTCGCTGCCATATACACAAAACATAATCTAAACCTAAGACGAACATAATACGGAATCATATACACACATTTATCTATTTGGTATCAATAGATGAATTAATAAGTACCCACTTACACACATACAATAATTATAATTATATTTCGTATTGCCGTTCTCAAATTACAAAAACTACTTGTAGTAGCAATTTTCTCTGCGCGTGTCCACGAACGTTCAAAGCAAAACTCTCCCACGTCTCCACCATACCACCAACTAGTCACTGCAATTTTCGTGCGCGTTTGTTTTGGACGTATAAGTGCTCTAAGTGTTTGGACCACGATGGGCAAAGTGTCGAAAAAGAATATTCAGAAGCGTAAGAGGAAGCTTAAGGAGTTGCTTCTATTATTGGATAGTTCAAGTAAGTAATACCTTTTGAATTTTTTACAGAAATATTCGCCGATTTAAAGGCACAAAATGTATGAAGGACTTTTATGTCTGTTTACATTTTGTGGGTGTCTTCCATCGACCTGCTAGTAGATAGTATGCAGTATTCACATGGAATTACTGTGTTTCTAATCTAATAATTTACCGTTATTAAATGAATGGCGGCATTTTATTCTAGACTCAGCAGAATGAGGTGCTTATACAGCAGACGCATGGTCTTGCTTAATGATTGTACTAACTGGCAGACGCATGGTCTTGTCGTGTACAATTTTTGTACTAATGCATAGTTAGTATTAATATTGGACATCTAAACGGTATTCACATGAATTATTGTAGTCCGATTTTCAGTGGTTTATTAAAGCTCACTTGAGTTGCGGTGTATCACCGTTGTCAGCATTCTCAGGGCATCGCAGTGCACGTGCATTAGTCATGTTTCGAGTGATGTTTTTGTTAGCACGAATTGTTTAGAATTTATACTCTTTAAGATTAGAGTATTTTTTATTGCAAGAATCAGCTATTATTCTTGTATTGCAGGCGATTCGGAAGCTTCTTCAAACCATCAATCTGGCACAGGGACGGACTCCGATTCGGAAATGAGTCGTCCACTAATTGACCTGGTACAGACTGGGGAATCTACCCTTGTACATCGTACAGAGGAACAGGGTGCTCAGAATATTTTTTCTTTCATTCCCTTTCCATGCACCGCAGATTTTTAATTCTGCCTTTCTTAGATGGAGGGGTTAAAAAAGTTTTAGAGGAACGCCAGATTGACGACTTGTTGTTTGGTCATTCTTTTGCCGAAAACCTAAAGAATTCCAATGAAGCCCAAAAACTGGGATCCTCACTAAAGAAAAAAGAAAAAACTTCCGCAGTCATTTGCCACCTCTTCTTCCAAGTATACGCCTAAGAAGGCGTCGGTTGAGTCCGGACGTAGCACATCCAGAGTGTCTTTAAACTACCGGCGTACACAACCCCGGGTTCGCTTCAGGAAGGAGGAGGAGGCGCCACCCAGGCGGAGGATATCCTCGCCGCTAGAGCAGGTAGCTTTCGCTGGAAATTTAGTATATTATTTAGATAAATGGAAGACAATCACAGATGACTCTTTAATCTTAGAGTGGATAAGTGGATATGAATTGCTTTTTCATTTCCGCCAATTCAGTATACCTCTTCGAGTCAGATAATAGGTTCTTCTGACCTATCTGCTATTACTATAGCTTTATCAAAATTAATCAAGATTGGAGCGGTGTCTAAAGCTGTTTTTGAAGAGGATCAGTTTATTTCAACATCCTTTTTTTTGCCTAAATCAGATGGTTCATCTAGATTTATTCTTAATCTTAAGAATTTAAATAGATTCCTTGATCCGCCTCATTTCAAATTAGAGGATTATCGCACAGTTTTAAAATTAATATATTAAAACTGTTTTTTTACGTCCCTGGATTTGAAGGATGCTTATTTTTGTATTCCGATTATTAAAAAAAAAAGACAGAAAATTTCTTAAGTTTGTGTTTAGGGACGAATATTATAGTTTTAACTGTTTAGGTTTTGGGCTATGCACGGCTCCTTTCATCTTTACAAAAATTTTGAAACCGGTATTGAGTTACCTTAGGATTAAAGGAGTTGTTTGTGTGGCATATATAGATGATTTTCTTATCATTAGTAATACTATCGAGCAAGCACAGCATGATGTAGATCTTACACGGTCCTTGCTAATCTCCTTGGGTTTTGCCATTAATACCGAAAAGAGTAATTTAACACCAGTGCAGAGATGTAAATACCTGGGTTTTATTTTTGACTCTGTTAAGCTAAACATTTCACTGCCGCTTGACAAAATAGATATCATATGTGCAGAAATTTTACAGTTTTCTCTTAAACCACATTGTAGTATTTTAGTTTTTGCACAACTGCTTGGCAAACTGGTTGCTGCTTGCCCAGCGGTAAGATACGGATGGGTATATATAAAGAGTTTAGAGAGGGCAAAATTTCTAGCCTTAAAGGCTTCCGGGCAGAATTATAAAAAGGAAAATGAAAATTTCTGAAACAATTAGAAATGAACTAAATTGGTGGCATAACACCTTAAGAAATAATGTTGGAATAAATATTTTTGTTAACAGTTTCGCTTTAGAAATCTGCCTTCTCATCATCCTTCAAGCATAGACGGCACTCGGCCTTTTCCGCTAGGCCGAGTTCATTCATGATAGTTTAGACGATAGTGCCCGGTATATAAGCCTGTTAGAGTTTTCAGATTTACCCTGTTTAACTCTAAAAGTTTCTTAGTTCTTGATTTTAAAGGGTATTTTATAAACGCCTTCGAATGAACTAATCCTGGTAACACTTGCCAATACTGGAGAGTGTCCTTTCAGCCCAGGTTGATATAGCCATTTTAGTAGTACTTAAAGATATGTCAAGTGTCGGTTCTGGTCCGATGATTCGTGATCCCGCTCCTTCTCTGGCCAAGAAGTCGGCTATTTCGTTACCTTCCATACCAGAGTGGTCGGGTATCCAGACCAGAGTCTTCTTGTTGTTTTTGCTCAAATGATTTAGAGCCTTCTGACAGTTTCATATCGTTTTGGAGTTACAGCGGTAGGAGCCAGGAGCTTTTATAGCTGCCTCACTGTCTAAAAAAATTTTAATTGATCTGCGTGTAAGATGCATATATTCCAGCCTTCGCACAATGGCATGAACCTCGGCCTGAAAAATAGTTGCATTAGTACCTAGACTTGAGGATATCCTCACCCTTGGTCTGTAGCTATATACTCCGGCTCCTGTTCCCTCAGAATTTTTTGGAGCCGTCTGTAAACCAGCAACTGCCTGCCCTCAGTAGGTCGGTTTTATTCCGATCCCACTCATCTCTTTCTGGAAAAAAGGATGCTGAAGGTCAGCTCGTATCTAAGTACTCATATGCAATATTTTGACGCGATGGAATGTTTATGTTAAGATCACCAATTACGATGTTATAAACTGTATTACACGTATTTCCAGTACAGTTTTTTAAATTTATTATAAATTCATCAACATTTGTGCATGGCAGCCTATATATAAAAGATATTACAAAATTCTTACTCTGCAATTTGATATTAATTTTTAAAATATTTATATTGCCTAGTGTAACGATTTCTACATTTTGTTCTAAATTATTTTTTATATAAACTACAACCCCGTCGTTGCGATTTATTTTCCCTTTATTGTAATAGCAACAGTACCCTGGTATATTAAAATTACTGAGGTGCTCTATTTTACATGTTTCAGATAGGCAAATGCAATCAAATTAATTGTTAAAGTGGAAAAGGTATATCTGGAGATTGTCAAAATTTTTATATTCACACGAATATACTACGTATATTCGTTTGAAAAATTTAAAATTGCTTTTCAGGTTTGATTAAATTTTTGCATGTATCTATGTCTTTCGTACAATAGGTATCAACCTGTAAATATGTAAAGTCTCTTATAAAGGGATCCATCTTTTTTACTAGGCACTGTTTTATATTTAGATGTATTTTACTTACTTGAAAAAGTAAATTTTTTTGTTAACTATTATTAATATACATTAAATTTAGAATATTGTCGGTTTTTCTATGATTTAATCAAATAAATAGCTATGATAAAAATGCCCTGTTCTCAATTGTTTCTATATTACTATTGGTGTTATCGATATTGATGGTGGAATATCCCCTCCACGCGCCGATGGATTTTTTGGTCTTATTTCTTTTAGCGACTGGCGTTCTTTATCCTCTGCAATATTCTTGTCCTTTTCTAATGATTTTAATTGATCTGCGGTATAACTAGTTTCATCTATGTGGAGTAGATTTCATTTTATTTTTTTCCTCGAGGCCTTGGTGTCTAGCTTCCTTAAATGATTTCTGAGAACATTTTGTATTTCGCGCACTTCTTTGGTAAAGTCGTTTGCTAGAGATACTGCCACCTTTTAACTGACCACAATTGCCAAATATTTTCTGCTTCTTGTGGAATGCCACAAATTTTACAGCTATTGGCCTATGTTTTATCTTCCGTACTTTTCCCAAATCTCTTACATACACTTATTTCATATTTTGTAACGTTGATGGATAGCTTAGATTTAAATAAATTGAGTACTTTATTCTCTTCTACTCCAAAAATGATGGTTATTTTTCCTAACTTCTTTTTTTGTTAGCTCCAGTTCTGTATTTAAGTGTTTTTGATTGTTTCCAATTCTTTAATTATTTTGTTAGCTTCAAGTTAATTTTGAAGTTATAACTTGTTGATATTTTTCTACTTTTTCTGTTATATTTTTGGAGACCTCAGTTAGTATTTTCTTTAATAATTTATAACAATCTGCAACACTTAAATTGTCTGGAACCTTAATTTCTTGCAATTACACGATTTTTATTTAATTTTCAGTTACTTATATTCATACACACCTACGTACATAATATAGATCACCTGATCTAAATAAAATTAGACAAGTAAAAGTTGACTCTTTTTTAGTTTCTGTTGAGAAATAAACGGCGTAGTTTACATTAAACTGGAAATAGAAAAACTTTGAATAAATTGATTTTGATGCTTATAAAATTTTTTAATTAAATTTATATCTAACAAAAGTCCCCTAGCCCCTCAAGAAACTGTCGATAGACAGTTCTACAGAAATGCAGGGAAAACTTGACGACAACAGTTTATATACCTACTAGATTAAAATTTATCGCGCGTTCAAGAAAAGTTGAACAGGCATTCATACAAACAGATACAAACACGGTTGCACATAGTATGATGATTTAGTTTAAGTATGAGAACTAGAAATCAATTAAATTATGTGCTTTGATGTTGCTCAGAAGCAAATTGAGTAATACATTACTTAAAAATAAGGCTTGAGTGCTGATCCAAACGCACCTGCACAATATTTAAATTAACATATACTCCAGGACCAACTATTTTATGCCGTTGACATAATTTATAATAATTATAGTTTTGTTATAGATTTCGAGGAGGTTTGTTATTTCCTCGCAAAAAGTTGCAGATATTGTCTCATCTATTTACATTATGTTTAATATATTACTGCAAGGTTATTAGGCAGAATTTTTTACTATTCATATCATAAGAGAGATTTTGTCACTCATTTTAAATTACTTCAGTAAAAATGGATTTTAGTTTAATGATTGCGAAATTCGAAACATATTGCAAATTGCCATATTAACTTGCATCACAAATACTTTAATTAATAATTGTTGTGACAAAAACTACTGACCATTTAGGTAAAACTAAAAAACGAACAGTGAATACATTAATAGACCAAATTATTCATGAATTAAGTTTTTGCAATTCAATATTTTAGTAGTAGTAAAATTTTAGTAGTATATTTTTTTATATAAATAAAAACAAGTGTACATAGGTATAGATTTTCAAAAAATTAAATTGTATAAGCATTTACTTGTGATAACTGATAATTAATCATTAAAACTGGCCGAGGTCACCTGGCCGACAGAGCCGTCATATGATTCATATGTTTACATCATATCATAATACTTGAATAAGTACAATAAATGGAAATAAATTTTAACAATAATGTTACATTTTATAAAAATTTGTATAAAACTCACCCTTTTAAGCAGATTTATGAAGTAGTTTGGTTGTCGTCATCACAAAGTGGGGAAGATCTATAGTATAATAGCATTAGGTATGTTTCTACAGCTGTCTCCGTCAGCGATGTTCGCTTTGGTGAAAAAATATGTTTGTATTTTGAAAATGACCGTTCGACATCTACGGATGTAATACAGGCATAAGTAAAACAATCTGTGAACTCACTTAACGAAGTTGTAGATGCACCATCACAAATTTGTCTTAATTTGCTAAAATCAGGATCTTTCTGTAATACACTCTCGAATTTTTCACTAACGCGATTATTTTTTTGCGTCATTTATAGCCTGTAGCTGTGTATTTACGTCGTCCACTATTTGCAGCGATTCCACTAACGACAAAGAACTATTTTGCAATTTTTCTATTGCGTCGTGTAGTCCTCTATAATTGCTATTAATAGTTTTTTTTAAGGGAAACGTCTTGAAAGTTTGTCTGGCTTTCCCTAATAACTGCAGCCTCGTTAGGGTTGAACTGTAGTATCACAGCTTTTGTTTGTTGAAAATATTCAGCATAATAAAAAGCCGTTTTCAACCACGTTCCCCAACGCGTAAGAATCGGCTCTGGTGATTCAGGGATACCAGGACACTGTCTGTAAAATGCTCGCAGCCGTTTAGGAGATTTGAGAAATACTTTTTTGTATTTGCTATTAATGCATCTACCTCTGGAAAACATTTTCGAATCGTTTCTGCCACAATATGTAACGCATGCACTTTACACGTAACGTGTAAAAACCTACAATTGTCTCTTTGAAGAGAACGGCCTACCACGCGCATTGTCGCGGCACCATCAGTCACAAACATCAATACTTGACTTGTTGAAAGTTCAAATTTTTCGAATGTCTCCAACACCACACGCGTAATTATTTCGCCAGTACACGCAGTTAGTCTTTTACTAGCTAGTAAAAGTGGAAATGTTGGTTTAAGAGAGTCCAGTACACGTACTATAATATTTAAAATAGAATTTTTTTTAGAATCTGTCGTCTCGTCAATACATAACCAGAGCCGTGTATTTTTTAATCCACATTTAATCCTATTTACAAAGTCTTCACGAACAGCTGGAATATATCTACGTAACGATGTACGACTTGGTAAGTTCACCTGGGGATTGTATTTATTCCAAAACTCCCGAAATGGTTGTTTATCCAGTATGTAGCGGAATATTACAGGCTATTAACATTAACAATAAATCAAACATAAACTGAGTTGTCAAAGGCATGCCATTTTTTTTATTTTGATGTTGCACGGTATTGATATGACGACGACAATCTGTTTTGTGTCAGCACATTAAGTCTTGATTGCAAACTTTACAAATTATTTTGCATCCGTCATAGAATAAATCCGAAAATTCACCGATACATTTATTCACTGTGTCCGCGTACGGTCGTTTTTACCCTTTGGCGCGTTTGACATTATGTATAATTTATAGGTACAACCTCACGCATTAACCTTTCAAATAAGACTGCAGCGTAAATCACTTCTAAATCGTCACGTGTGACGCCAGCGCAGGACCGTTGCTGTACGCCAGCCACCTCGGCCAGCTTTATTAATCATTACTAACTCCAAAAAATAGTTCTAACTTTTTTTAAACCATATTTTAGTCGTAACAATTCTCCAAATTTAAGAAATCTTTTACGACCTGTAATTTATTTATCGATTTGTTTTCTTGGATTAAGGTCTCTTGTTAAAAAAACTATATTTTTAAAAAGCCAACGCTTCGGTGTTTCAGTACATCTTCTTAGCCTATAATAAATAGATTAAGAATTAGAGACTTAAAGCACACGTAGATATTTTCTTAAATAGAAAATAAAATTAGATTTTAAAAACGATAAATATCATGTACAAAACGATTTGTTTTGAAATTAAAAAAAAAATAAATAACAAGTAAAATTACACAAACGTAGCTTATCTATTATCGCTAAATAGTTGTCATAAGGCATTTTATCTAAAGGATATAAAAATAATGGCTTTTATATAACTATAAAATTAATTAGTAATTTTCAATATTCTCATTTCCAACCAAATACAAAATAACGTTCTTATGAAATGTAACTATGATTTTAAAATAATCTGTCCACATGGCAATGAAGTTGTAAAATGTAGGAAGTTCTGTCGTTTTTGCATAAATTTATGTTTCCAAGATTTATGGGCTAAAATTGGGTTAGGTGTATGGTGGGTTGTCTGGTGACTCCGGAGCGCCCTTAACAATGTTTCTCTTTTTTATAATTCTTTCATGTTCTTTAAGACGGGTCTAAATGTTTCCTTGAGTTTGGCCTACGAAGTTATTTTCACAGTTTGAGCATGGTATGTTATAAACAACATTGGACACATAGTTAAACGGAGTTTTTTTTTTTAATTTACTGTAAAATAATTTTCCATCCATATTTTCACTTTTCTGGGCAATATTATTGCTTTGGTTATTTAGTACCGTCTGTGAGAGACCCTTAACATATGGCAGTTTTAGATATTTATTGTGTTGTGTTGAAACTTGCTTATTTAAATTCCTGTTTAATAGAGGTAGAATATAATTATTTTTGTTTAAATCCGTTTTTAATAATTCAATGTTTTTGTCCACATTTATTGGTCTACATAATTGGTATATCCTCTATTGTAGATTTTGTATTATATTAAGTTTTTGATTCATTGGGTGTTCTGAATTATAATTTAAGAACCTCTCAGAGAAAGTTGGTATAAGGTAATTAATTTACTTCCATTAGTCCTACAGAGTTGTGTCAAAAAAAGTTACTGATTTATTTTCCTCGATCACCATGGTGAACTGAAATTTTTCATGAAAATCGTTGAAAACATTCAACAACTCGTTCTCTGTGTCTCGTGGTATAACAAGAAAAATATCAACATATCTTTCGAAAATGAACACTTCAAAAGATAATTTTTTTATACCATCTTTTTGTAACACTGATATTAATATGTTGGAACATATCGGAGACAAACAATTACCTATGCCTAAACTATATATATATTAGTTTGAAAAACTCCTCGTTGAAATTAAAATAGTTATTTTTTGTACAAAAATGTGTATAGGTTTTCTAGTGTTAATGTTGTATTATTCTCTATGAGTCCATTTTTCTTTTATAATAATTACTGTTAGATGTATAGGCATATAAGTGAAAAGAGATACAACATCTAGAAATACCAAAATGTGATTTTCAGGAATTGTTTGACCTTTAATGAACTCAGCAAAATCAAAAAAGTTTCTCACATATTTATCATCTTTAATAAAGGCATTTTTTAAAAAATCACCAATAAATTTAGTTAGGTTGTAAAGTGGTAATTTTATAAAGCTAACTATTGGTTTTAATGGCAAACCGACTTATGCATTTTTGGTAAAAAATAGAGTTTGGGGAAAATCACCGTTTTGCATTTAAGATATTTTCCAACGATAGCGTCTAACTTTTTATTTTTAACTTGATTGTCAATCACTTTATTCATTTTATTTTGAATTTTAATAGTTGGACCTTATGATAATTTTTTTGTAAGTTGTTTGCTCATTTAATAATTCGTTAGCTTTATTTATGTAATCAATTTTGTTGAGAATGACTGTCGTGTTTCCTTTGTCAGCTTTAGTGACGATAATAGTCTTTGTTTTGTTTTAAAATATTGAAGTATCCTTGGACATTTTACTTCCTCACCCCTCAAAGTGAGGAAGTTATGTATTCGTGAAAATTTGTTTGAAAATTTTTATTGCTTTTCTGGACGAATCTCGACGAATTATGACGATACATAAAATTTTAGACAGAAAAAATTTTCTTTCTGTGTGTCTGTCTGTGTGGTTCGCGATAGGAGCTACAGTTTTTGAGATAAAGCTTTCAAATTTGTTACACACATTCTAGAGGTCAAGGAAGAGATTGAGTTCGTTGATGAACAAAATCGGTCCCAATATCTAAAAAAATATTAGTGACATTTTGATACGTCAAAATTTGACTTTTTTGAAATTTCAAGAAATGTGACTTTTTTTGAAACGTCAAAAATTACTTTTATTATAAACTCCACCACACGTCGAGTTTTACTACGGTGAAGAAGTTCTGATTCCCAAGTAATTGGGAGCGGTTTTTAGGATTGATTTGTTTTTACTATTAATTTTTGAGAAATTATTATTATTAGTATAATTTGTTAATACGTTTACTAAATTATTTCTATGTTAAATTTTTTTTGTTTCGTTTTCGTATCTGCTTATAATATACTCACTCAGTGATAATCAAAATCTGTTTTATAGGAAAATTGTTTTCAATATATGGTAAATTGAATTTATCTCCCATCCTTAAAGTTTGTACATAATCTAGAATTGCTATATTACTTAAATTACTGATCCAATTTTCATCAAACGCTAAATTACATTTCATTGTTATCTCAGCAACCTGTTAAACTTATTAATTTGCTCCGTCCTTTTGTATTTTAATTCTTTGGAATAGGAAATATTTTGATTAGATTGAAAACATTAAATTTTGTAAGTAATTAATTTTATACAGTGTCTCCACGTTAAAAGCTTACCATCCTTATACAATCTTTATTTTTTGACCGATTTTGATAAACTTTTTTTTTGTTAGATAGGTATTCAAAATGCGCATTCAACGATCGGGTAACTTTTTTTTGGGCTCTAATTATGGCCAACTATACGACCACTTTTATTGGCTCAAATTTCAAACAGTATCATCAGGGATTTTTTAGAAAAAAACTGACGACGAATCCTTTTTTAGAATCACTCCAAACGTACCTGCACCAATTGCCATTGTTTTAAATAAAATACAGGGTATCCGAGAAAAAATTATAATAATAATAAAATATTTTTTCAATTTATGAAAAAAATGTAATTAAAAATTTAACACATTTCTGGTTTTGTTATCAAAATTACTATTTCTTTAATACACTAACTCTAATTTAAAGCATTATTTAAAAAAAGAGAAATTGTCAGAACGTCGACTAATCGAACGATTTTTACTTTTTCTTGCAATATTTAATTTGATTGCTATTTGTTAAAAAGCTAAGTGTGCTGTGAAAACAAATAATGTTATTTTAGTTACCAACTGTCAATTACTAATCGTTAAGCAGTTTATTGTATAATACTGTTCCAAAGAAGTAAAAAGCATAAAAAATGTCTTATTCTTTATAAGAAAAAGTAGAAATAATAAGAGTAGTTGGTGACGGAACACTTACTTTTGGTAAAGCAGCTAATGAGTTTAACCGACGACATCCAGAACGCAGTATTAACCATGTAACAGTTGCGAATATTAACAAATTTTGTGACCAATATGGAACAGTTGAGAGACATCCAAATCAGCATCGTGTTCGAGAGCGAAGAGAGAACAAAGTTTTAGTGTTAATGATAATCGACATTCAAGCTTAGCGAGCTAGTAGGAAAATACACTGAACTGATTTTGGATAGTTTTAGTGAAAATCTTAGATATTCAAGCCTTAGAGATGATAGTTGTTTTTATGTTTAAAAAATTTTATTAGAAATTCTTCACTGTTGGTTTCAAGTACGGGAATTTAAATATTTCTAAAAGTCAAATCTGGAAATGTTTAAAAAAGCGGTAAAAAATCTTTTAGGTCAAAATTTCTTCATACACTTGAAGCTGGAGATACTGAGGCAAGAATGGAATTCTGTTTATGGCTGCAAGGTAGGTATATAATAGCCATTCTTTCTATATCCTTTAGATCAAATAATGCTTTATGACAAGTATTTAGTGATCGTAGATATATTATGTTTGTGTAATAGTATTTGTTGTTTTTTTTTTAATTTTAAATCAAAATATTTTGTACATAAAATTTACCGTTTTTAAAATATAATTTATTTTTTTATGTTAAAAAATTTATCTATGTATACAATAAGTTTGTAATTCTTAATCTATGTATTATATGCCCTGAAGAAGGTGTAATAAAACACCGAAACGTCGGCTTTTTAAAAATATGGTTTTCTCTAACAAGAATCCTTAACCCAAGAAAACAAATCGATAGGAATTTTTTAAATCTAACAATTGTCAAGGCAATTACTTACTCAATGACCAGTTAGACTAGGACCAGTCTTCGGCCCTTAATGTTTTTCAACTTTAATTCTTGTTTGTTAACCCTAATATAAAAAAACTTAGATTACCTCATAAACTGTGTTTAAAATTTCTCATTAAGATGTATTTTATTGTGGTATCAATTTTCCAATTTATTTCTTTGACATTTAAACCTAAAAACCATTCTTATATTCATTTTTACAATAGTTTAATATGCGCAAAAAACTAATAGGGTGCGATGGAAGGGCTCAGTTTACGACTGACAACCCAGTTTTTACAGGAAAGCTACAAATAATTAGTCGTTTTTACAGTACCCACGGCAAATTACGCTGGTTCGGCTAGACCAGCAGTTATGACGTCAGACCATATCGTTGAGGCCTTGTTTTTAAATGGTAATGAGTAGTAACTGATATAAAATAAATAATCTACAGGGTGGACCAAAAAATATTTCTCGCCTATATATTTTTTCTCTAACTTTATTTAAATCTGAAGGCTTAAATAAAGGATTCTGTGGATTACAAAAATGTTACACATGTACCAGCTGTAAATGAAACCAGTATCAGTTTCCTACGCAAATGGCAACTTAAAGACTGTATCGATTCGCTCAATTTTTTTTTGTCTCTCGTTGATTTACTTGTCTTCTGAGTTCACTCACTTTCTTGCGATGCCTTTAGGTTTTAGACATTTGTATGGGTAATTTTCGTGAGCAAAAACTAACTCAATATCTTACTGGTTCATGAAAACACATTTTACCCATTTTCACCTCCTTAAGGGTCACAGAAATATCAACAATGTTGCACCCACCCTCGTAATCTCCTAGTTGAACCAATAATAAACCACAAAAAGATATAAGAATTTTTATAATTTCGTACTATTCTCATATGCCTGACCTGCCTTTTACATCAATGTCATCCAAGACACAGGCTCTAATTATGAGCATAACGGAAATGAAATCAAAATATGACATTTTTACCAGCAAAGAAAGGAACGGGCAGTGACCTGGAAGACCTAAGGATTAATTCTTTCTGGGAGTGGAGAGAATGATGAAACGAGAAAACTTTCACGGGAAAAGCAAATCAGAAAATGAAATATCTTGGAACGATTCTAAAAAAAGAGACACAAAAATCAATGGCTAAAGCGCAATTTGATTTTGGTATGGATCATCATAGAGGTTAAGGAAATATGTTACACTTGGACTAAGAATAGAAACCATATAGAGGTAAAAACGAACATTTAGGATAGGAGATGGAGATACTGAGAAAAATGTAAATACCAGATTGAAAGAAAATATGAGAAGATTATACATCATAGTCGACGATGAATTAAATCAACAAGAAAGACAGCTGAATACGGCAGAAATTAAACCCTAGGCTATGCCTAATTCCTGTAAAACTTGCTGCAAAGGAGACTCTTCTAGCAACAACAAATGACTCTATCTCATGTATTAAACATTTTCAAGTAAATCACATAAATTTCCAAAATATACAGTATTTTAATAAAAACTTAAAATTTCAAAATATGGACACAAAGAATTCGTAAAGTTATCATTAGAATTTTCTTCCTCTTTAAAGCTTCAAGATAAATACATAAATCAAGTTTTCAGCAACTTTTTTGAGTTCCTAGGTGTTTTCAATTCACTGGAGTGATCGGGACGCGTCAATATCATTCCAATCATGTACTTAATTTACAGTTTAGAATAGTATAGTAAATATTTATAGATACTTTAAAAATATATAGCATGTGGTATTGTATCCAGTTAGAAATCTTTGATTTTATAATTTAAATGAAAAGTTAATAAGAAGATGGAAGATCAAATAAGTCCCTACCTAAAACAATAAAATGAGTCAGTCCTTGAAACAATTTTTTTCTTATTTAGAACTAAGGCGTTAAAAGAGTTTGTAGATAATGAATTTTACTACTAATTATTTAATAATTAATAATAAAATTATGTTAGACACATTTTTTCATTTTGCAATGAATAAAAAAAATATTGAAAACTAACTAAAGATTTTTTCGTCATCGATTTTTTATGTATGTATAGTTTCAACCCCCCTCAAAATTTCCTTCTAGATCCGCTAATGATAATACTTGTAAATGGGAAAAACAAACAATTTATTAAGGAAATTTAGGAGTGACGTGTTCTTTGGTATACCTTCTACTAAAATCATACTTATCTTATTAAAAGACATATTTTAAAATAATTATTATATACAAGATATCGATGTGTATTGATATGATTTACACAAATATGTTTGGAAATGAAAATCTCATAGTCGAATGTCGTCAGTTCTTTCTATAAAGCGAAAGAAAAATAATTTCCTATAGAGGAACAATTAAAGAGTGCTTTCGCTTTCAGTCCTTATCAGAAAGGAACACCCAAACTGTGTCAACATTCAACTACCTGCGAACAACGAACTGAAAATATGAAAAATTTAATCTGCTTCCACCAAACGTATTAAACTCATTCTGAACTTTTTCAATATAAAGCTACATTAATTAAAAATGAAAATGCAAATAATATTTAATTCTGGATTCTATGGTAAATGATTTAATGCATATTCCGAAATAATGGAATATAATAGAGATAAATTTGCTAAATGAACCGGGTTTAGTTAGTTTTATTATTATACCTTTGTACCGAAATGAGTTTTTAATTTTTACTTTAAGGATAAACAGACAATAATGTCCAAAGGACAATATGAAAATATATACAGCAAATATACACTGACAGCAATCCGAAAATTTGCACTGACATCAGATAGAAAATGTGTATTATTTTATTCGTTACAGTTATAGATATAATAGCTGGTGTCTAATTCTTAGATACGATGAAAATAAAAGTAACATGAATTAATGAAGTAGGTACCTGAAATTCCTGTCGGAGAATTCGGAAATCGGTTCTGCGTAAAATTATGGAAAATTTTTTATAAAATCTGGATAAGCATGTTAAAAATGCCCTTAAAGGAAATTACACGAAATGAGCGTTAAAGTATTTTATTAGTTATAAAAAAAATATTTGCTAGAGTATTATTCCAAAAATCCAAGGGGGGGCTGAACTTTTGCAAAAAAGGTAATTATTTTTTAAAAATGTGTTGCAACTTACATAATGGGCGAATAATTTTGAAAAAAATTCTCGAACATAGAGATCTACCAAACGAACTCAGTAAAAATTATTATGTATTTTAATCCGTATTTGGCGCGAAATTCAAATTTTGGCACATGGAAAATAAAAATTTAACAAACTTATTAATTCTTTTTTTACGGCTGATTAAAAAAAAATGCGATATTTCAGTTTTTTTGAAAAGGTGCTACCATGAGATAAATAATAACCAACAGCCGCGATGTGCGAACAACATCCAACTGTTCGTAATCCGTTGGCACATTCGCAAAAATGACGCAATATGCCAGTACATCCTAGAGAATTTGGTCTGTAATGTATATAGCATTTGTAGGTTTTTCTATTAATGTGCCAGGACCTTATTTCGCATTTCACTATATTTTTTGTTTCTTTCAAATAACCGATATTGATATTATCTTGGTCGTCCATTACTTCTGCGAGGTAAGATAATGCTTGAGACAGTTGATAAGAACCCGTAAAAAATATTTTTTAAATCCCTCTCACTTAATTCGGGAAAATCGAGAAGGGCAGCTGATGACATTTGTTGAAAGGTCAGTTTGCGTCTACTCCATTTCTTTCTCTCTGCTTCTAAACCAAGTGAGTTTTCACATGCTTTTCGACAGTCCATATATTGAGCAATTTCTTCATGCAGACCCTCATCTGAATTTAACCTCTGACCGAACGTATTATTTAAAAAAGTAGACTATTTTACAGAATACTGCACTTTTTTGAAGTAATCGGTTGTCGAGCTGGTGATGCAGAAGTTTGTATTTTTGTCCAATAATCCCATGTACAGCTTCGATAACCCAACGGACTTTTGTTACAAATCTGGATTCATTGGCCTTTTTTGCAGTTAATTGCGAGCGATTGCCTTTAAGCGCTGGCATAAGCACTCTATATCCTTTATGCTCTAGATATACCACAACATCCCTAAATCCTCTATCCAATATGAAAACATCTCCTGGTCTAAGGATACTACGTAAGCCATTTTCATTTTCCATAATAATTTTCAAAATCTCCGCATCGTTCTGTGTTGCATAAAAAGGTCCGGGCACACAATAATGAAACTATCTGTTGTGGTTATTGAAAGTGGTTTACATAAAGGCAGTTTCTTTTGTCCAGAGTAAGACTTTCTTTGGTACATATTATTTTTACTTTTCTCGTGACGAATATATGTACCATCGCAAATTATAACCAACTTATCGGTTGTTTTGTAGAGTGCATTAACATAAACTGATGAATGGTTTTCAATTAGATCTTCGCTTCTGCATGTATGAAATCCAAATCGTGACGGTAAGATATCCTTTTAAAATGATTTCAGTACATATGTGCAGAATTCTGAAATTTGCTGTTCTCGTTCTATGCCCAGAATGGAAGCTAGTAGGCTGTTTGAATTTCCACTCCTCAATTTAAACAAAAAAATACTACAAGTGCCTGTACGACACCTCGGTTGTCAGTATCTCTCATTGAGGTCATCATTTCCCGTAGTTCAATTATATTCTCCCAGTTGAAGCCTGTAAATACAAATGAGAAAAATATATAATACAAAAAAATTAAAAATAAATAAAATTAAATCCTTTAGCTTCCATTGCATTCTAATTTTTGTCTTTGGAGAACAGACGCAACAGTAATTATGTGTAGCGATGACTCTCTTAAAAGGCATTTCTACAAACTGACCAACGGGTCTGTTGATAAATCCAGAAAAGACACATGACGGATCGTGTGTTGAAGAATATGAGCATTCACTTTCTGACGATGAGAACGACCATTCATCTGGTAGTTGCAGAGAACTCTCATCATTGGAAGTACTAGGAACATTACATTCGGTTTTAATTTGAGAAGTACTAGAATGTTTCAAACATGGAGTACTTTTGGAAGTGCTTACTGAAGGCTTTTTCAATGATTTTAAATGTTTAACAGCAAATGAACGGCATTTGTTACATAATGTATCACCAATACTAACAGGTTTTTTTAAAAATAATTTTGTGAAGTTTTCTGCCTCTAATTCTGTCTGAATTATTTTTTTTCTGACCACCCCTTTTATGAAGATATTCACTACAATTAATACACTTTTTATTGTAGTCCTCTTCGCGTTGAGTAGACATCTCTCAAAAAACAGGAGTAAAATACGTACGTTTTACGTAGAAACAAAAATCAGTAACACCTGCTAACTAAAGTATGCACTGCACAAAATTGCACAAATGGTACTGTACACCTTCAAACTTGCTGTATAGTAACTAAAGACGTTCATTACGCAATTTCAAATTTATAGACTTATAATACGTATTCAATCAATTCTGAGACATACTTGACTGTAACACGTATTTTGAACAGTGCGCACATTTCTGTCCACAGTCAACACACTAGCCTATCGGCGAGTGTGTAGGGACGTCAATTGGAGTAAGACAAAATATGTCAACAGAGTAGACAATTGAAATTGAGATAAGGTGTGTATTAGGCCACACCCTGACCTTTGTGATTGCAGCAACATGTTTATACCTGTATGCAGCAATGTGTTCTCTGTATGCGAGACGCACACATTCATGCAACAGAAAAGAACTGAAAGAGAACATTAATGGCACAAAACACAGATCCTACTGTAATATAACAATTCTAGAAATCCATAATAGTAGAAGCTTTTGTTTAATAAATAATTTTTAGGTGAAGTTTTTATTTTTTTTTCAGCATGTGCCACCAAATCAAAAACTCTGAAAAAAATTATGGGTATTAGTAATGCAAAGGCACATCTGTTAAAAAAAATCATGGTGGAACCTTTTCAAAAAAAGGTGAAAAGGGCGCTTTTAATCTTTGTTAATTTTTTAAAAATTTGAATTTCGCCAAATACGGCATAATAATTTTTACTGAGTTCGTTTGGTGGATCTCTATGTTCGAGAATTTTTTGAAAATTTTTCGCCCATTGTGTAAGTTGCAACACTTTTTTAAAAAATAATTACCTTTTTTGCAAAAGTTCAAGCCTCCCTTGGATTTTTGGAATAATACTCTAGCAAATATTTTTTTATAACTAATAAAATACTTTAACGCTCATTTCGTGTAATTTCCTTTAAGGGCATTTTTAACGGCTAGACCCTTTGAGTCAAGATTCAGTTTATTACGAAATTTATTTTTTACTCTCAGCATGGCGGAAAATCCAGTTTCACAATGAGAAGTGCTTGTAAATGGAATTGAAAACAACAGTGCTTTTCTGGACAGTAGTGGATATTCATTTTTAGCACTTAGCCAAAAATCACCTAACTCTCATCTCAGGGTAAATTCCATTTTCAAAACTCCATCGAAAGATAGTTCTATCAAAGACTCTCTTTCGTTGTTAGTTAGGATTCCAAGAATGTTATCCAATTTAAATAGGTTTTCTTATCCAAAAAAATTCAGAATAGTCTTCCTTAAAATATTCTTCAAATGTTTCAGCGATCTTGTCATTGGCGTTTTATATTATTAATCAAATCTTCATTTACGTAATTTCGTGCTCTGTCACAAAATTTTACAAATGATGAAAATACTGTAGGTTTACATTCCAAACACTATTACTTATCATTTGACATTTCTTGAAAATGCCTTTATTTTGTCGTCTGCTGAAAATCAATTTGTTGTTTTACCTTTCAAACTTAAATTTAAGTCATTGAGGTGATAGAAAATTCTGATAAGTAGGCTAATATTGTGGTCCACATTTGTCTGTCAATTGAATACGCAGTTCAAAATCGGTCTCCATCAGGAACAACTGCACCGCAGAATATAGCTCGAATAACCGCTCAGCATTTTTCCTCGAGAAAGCCATCTCACCTCTGTATGTAGCAGCAATTGAATGTAGTCACTGCTAATTTCAGAACATCATTTCGAAAATAAACGAGAGTTTAGAGGCCGAGATTTTACAAAATTAACCACCTTGATGGCCTCCTGCAGAACATGTTTAAATTGTTCGGGCATACGCTTTACTACTAAAGCTTCTCTGTAGATGCTGCAATGACTGTAAGTGTAATTTTCTGCAATCGATTTTACTTTGGTAGTAACTACTTCCATATTTTCCTGCCACAGCTAGAGCGCAATAGAACAGAAGCCTACGCACTGCTTCCAGACCAGTTCATTTTCTGCGTGGAAGTCATTCAGTTTCTTGAAAATTTCAATGGCAGCAGTTCGTATTGATGGTGTTGATTGTTACATCTGTGCTCTCATCAAGTTGTATGGCAAAACGTTCACTATTTTGACTTAAGATATTAAGTTTTCTTTAACGTTTAATGCCATACTCTCAATCCTACCACGCACGGAATCATTTGACCGTGATATCGTATCAAGAAGCTGTTCGCCCAACATACAAGTCACTGTATCCTTCGTAGCAAGTAATAACAATTATTCACCGATTATATGAGTATTTCCGCATTCTCCTATTCCTAAGCCCACTAAGAAAAATGCTTCTACTTCTTTTGCAGTACCGTCAGTAAAAGACGACATATTTTTCTTTGTGTCTTTCATCTCTATCAATTTTCGAATGAAATAATTCGTATGCTTATTTTCTAACATCGAATGTTTCGTACTAAGGTGAAGTTTAATCTAAAAAAATTTTGAAATATTATTGCTTCGTATTTATGTATTTCTAGAAAAAAATAATAAAATAATTATTGGGTGTTACAAAGGCACTTTTCAATAATGAAAGTTTCATACTTTGGTTTGAAAGAATTTCAAAGCAGATTACACATCGAGACCGTTGCTTATTACATCTGTGACCGTAAATCCAACATTAATGTACGCAGGATGATATTTTCTTGTAGCTTTTCGTATTTTTAGAAGGAATTTTCTCATCTTGACTCGCTGCATATTTTGATTCTGAAGCAGAGCTTGATGGTACAGGATTTTCAGCACATGATTTTTGATTGTTTGTCTGTTGTTTCTCAAATAAGCCACTTATACATGTTGATATTTTTACGCCAACTATACAAAATTGACAAATAAAGGATACTACTACAGTTTGAATAGAACAGCTGATTAACGGCATAAGAGTTTATTTCTACGAATATAATCAAGCCAGGCGCACGATTTTAATAACAATTTATAGGCAATTAATAGTTCTACTAGAAACTTCTCGAACATACGTGGACTCGTGTCTCTCAAGAGCGCGAATGTTTGATGTAAACATGTTACTTTGTCTTATCGCGTGCCCTGGTATCCTGGTATTCGCATTCGCAAACATCGTGGGTCGTTATAGTATGTTTGTTTATATGGCGTACCAGTGGTACGCGTAGCACAGTATGAATACCGCCGCGCCGGTTTAGCGTATTCCAAACAAATATGCGGATGCTTAGATGAGAAAATAAAGCACCAGAAAAATACGTTATTCATCTGCGATAACTACCAGTTATAAATCATATTATGCACATTAAATTATGTAATTTTTTATTACATACTACGTATTGGAGATTTTCCAAATTGAGTAGACATCCTTAGTACTCGTTATTATTAAGTAGATGGTCCGAGAAGGAATCGACCTATAACTAAATTCATTTTTATCGTAAACATCCTTTAACAGCTATAATGGCTGAAAACGTAGGCGCATTTGAAGCAATTTAATCTAGTGAGTCGGGAACAAAAAATACCCAAGTAGAAATGTGAGGACCAAGGTTAAAAAACGACAGGGTGCTGTAATAAAGATCCTTATCTATGTTACGATTATCGTCGAAGCAGAAATCATTGAGTTTGGGGTACAGTTCCACTTGGATACAGAAAATATAAGAAGTCATAACATAAAGATGAAATATAAATTTTATACTGTTGCTACGAAATATAAATAGGAGGGGTCCAAATTGTGAGTAAATTTATCATACCTTTATATACTTAGTTTATTATTTGATCAGATGGTTACTAGAGACATGTTCAAAAATAAATCCAATTAACTAGGTAGTAATAGATTAACGTTTCACAACATAATTTACTAAAGTTCATAATTTTTTCTAGGAAATATCACCTGCAATATTAATACTGTAAATCATAATATTGTACATTTTAGTTTTTGGAGTTCATAAGAAAAAAAGTTACAATCACTCATTAAAATTAAAACTTATGCAATTATTGGACCACTAACAAGTCCAACATGTTTTTATTTAAACATGCCAAAAATTTTTCACGTAAAATGAATGGAGTTTTCAAGAAAATAAAAATGTTGTCAAATTTAAATTTATGACCATATCTGTTAACCTGTAGATTTTATCAAAATCTTATTCTGGCTCTAAAAGGGCCTCGGAATTGTACACCTTTCCTTTTTTTACCCGAAATTATAACCAAGACACACTTCTTTTTTAATCTTACCCTACCAGCACAAATTTATTTACTACTATTTCATTTCTACGACAAAAAAGACTCTAGATTCAGTACCCGGAAAAAACATATACTATTTACAACGAGCATAAACCTAAAATTAGTTCAATATTGGAAAGACATTCATCTGTCAGAGTACATTAAATATCTGGAAGTGGCTTTGGATACAAAACTTGAATCTCATGCACAAAATATAAGGAAGAATTATGTAAATTTAGGAACACGTTTTGACTATAGCAAATTGTGGTTCACTAGTTGTATAAAACAGTGGTAATTTCCGTGATATGCTATTATTATATGCATCTCTAGTAATAAACTATCAACTCCATCAAGACACAAGATCAAATTAAGGTAAAACAAAATTATACTAGATAAATTGAAAGGTTCGTACGCCTAGCAGATACTACATAGGTACTACCCAAACGTCAATGCTTAAAGGAACCCTGGACCTTCCAAGCAGCGGTAAAAATATTTACTGCTTTTAAATTTTACTTTAGAATGGTGGAGTGACTTTTATTCAATGCAAAGCAAAAAAGATTACATTTATACAAAGTGTTAGGTTATATCGGTTAAATCGCTTAGAATATAATGAACAGATATAGGTGGAACAGGTAAATCATCTGATATAAGATTTAGAGGACTAGTTCACTCACATAAACAGCACCATATTGTTCATAAAGATATATCAGATTCAGGTCATACATTAACTAATAACCATATACAATAATTATTATTACATAACTGTAAATTTGACAACAAATTAAGTAATAAAAAGTTATAACATTTACTTAACCAAATTGATTTAAAGAATCAACCGTTATTAAATTTAGTTCAGGAGACTTATTTATGTTAATAACATCATAAAATTAGAAACTTACTACCTCACCAAATCGTCTATGCTTTTAAGAACATCTGTGTATATGATGTAAATTAGTCATAAAGTTAAAACTGTTCAAATTACCTACATTAAAAGGAAAAAAATAATTGTGTACGTAAATAAATTACGTATATACTTTTGTTACCTGCTCGTAAGTATTCGAATATGATGAAAATAGAAGAAAAGCGATATCCTTTATGGTATATTTATCAGCTAGCCCACATAAATCTGTAAATCGCTCTTAAATTGTTTCTAGTCATAATAGGTACCAAAAACGAAACAATCAGTAGGTGAAATTACAGCGTGCGTGCGTGCGTGCGTGTACAAGGTTAGTTCTGTTTAAAGTGTAGTTTAATTCCTAAAATATAATAATTAAGACAAATCAGTGTGTTGGTTTTGTTGTGGTTTAAGATCCCCCCTGACAGGATCAAAATACAAAGTTAGCGTTTTTTTACTTAATATTTTACGAAAATTACTGGATTTGATTTTCCCATTTTCCGTGTCGGGCACGCTGAGGATGCCTCACTGCTCGCAATGGGGGTCGCGATCGCGGTTATTACATCGATGTAACCTCTATATGAAATAAATTAGTTTCTTTAAATGTGATCGGATCGCACATGCTGAGGATGCTAGCAAAATTTCACCCTTACTGGTATAGATCGAGTTCTAGCGCATTGTCGAGGTCAATACAACAAATTTGTTTTTCCATAACTACAGAAAGAAAGGCATCGAAGTAGCTTGCACCTGATTGGTTCACTCAGATCACTTGACACCATTCCAGTCACACACTTCGTTGTATACTACACAACCACCACAGAACACACAAAGGATAAACCTCTCTAGTATATCCCCTCATCATTGACATATATCTCTACCGAGACTGCGACCGCGTGCAGAGAGACGACATTTCTGTACCCTAAAGGCAATGGAAATTCTCCTGGATTTACCCCCTCTTCATATATATCTGGAGAGAGAGGCCAGGTGGGCAACTTACAGACTGCAACAAGCGGCCATTAATATGCCACAGACTAGTATCATGGAGCAGAACAGGTTGCTGGATGACATACAGAATCACTGAAGGCTGACAGTTGTTGGTTTACAGACGGCTCCAAAACTCCCGAGGGAACAGGTGCCGGAGTACATAGCCACAGACCAAGGGTGAGGATAGTCTCAAGCCTAGGTACTCATGTAACTGTATTTCAGGCTGAGGTTCATGCCATTCAAATGTGTGTACGAGTGCTGTAATATATGCATCTTACACGCAGATCAATAAAAATTATCTCAGATAGCCAAGCAGCTGTAAAAGCTCTTGGCTCCTACCGTTGTAACTCCAAAACGGTATGGAATTGTTAGAAAGCTCTAAATCATTTGAGCAAAATCAACAAAGTGACTCTGGTCTGGATATCCGGCCACTCTGGTATGGAAGGTAACGAAATAGCGGACTCCTTAGCCAGAGAAGGAGCGGGATCACTATTCACCGGACCAGAACCAATACTTGGCATATCCTCAAGTACTGCCAAGATAGCTATCTTAACCTGGGCTGAAAGGAAAACTCTCCAGTATTGGCAAAAGTTACCAGGATTAGTTCATTCGAAGGCGTTTATAAAATATCCTTTGAAATCAAGAGCTAAGATACTTTTAGAGTTAAACAGGGTAAACATGAAAACTCTAACAGGTCTATATACCGGACACTGCCGACTAAACTATCATCTGCATAAACTCGGCCTAGCGGAAAACGCCGAGTGCCGTCTATGCCTGGAGGATGATGGGAAGGCAGACCACATCTTATGCACCTATCCCGCTGTGGAGAGGATCCGATTCTCAATATTTGGCAAAAGGCAACTGTTGCCAGAGGATCAAAACACATTCTTACCCAATAAAGTTATCAGTTTCATTAAGAGACTGAACTTATCGGGTGAAATATAATTAGGCGTGAGCCACAATAGGCCTGCTGATGGCCACAGTGGAGGGTAGACCCACTCACAATCATTAGTTTTCAAACTATGAGCAAACGAAATTGCTTATACATAATTCTAATCCATACCTTTTATATGATTTATTTTATTAGATAGCAGTGTTAGGATAATAAATAGATTACTAGATATGAAAACAATTGAATATTTTGATATTTTAAGTCATAAAATAAACATTTTTTATAATAAATATAATAAATCTTTGTTGGTATTAACGCGAGATGATTTTCGTGTATGATTTAATCGGTGTTTTCTAATTTCTTTATGTGTGGCTTCCAGAGCTTCTTCTGATAAAGTCCCTATTGATAATTCAAACGAAGAAATTATGTCCTTACCGTGTATGAATAGCTCATGTACTTATGTATCAACTATTATGTTTAAGATATATGACTCTAGTTTCTTGTACGAGAGCGTCACATTTTTGTAAAATGATTTGCTTGCCACTAACTATTCTCCTCAAAATTAGTCCTTAATTTCCTATTAATTCCTTTTCAATTCTAGTAATTTTGGAATTTAATTTTGGATTGTCAAAAATCTTCTTTCCATGTTACCATCGTTAGTTGTCCCATATCCGGACTTGAGAATGTCTATTAGTAAGCCGATTATGGATTTAAATTCATCTTGAATAGGTTTTTTTTGCGTGTCAAGAATTCTTTTTTTTTTTTCATCGCCTCGTACTTGCCACGACTTAAACGGAAGTCTGTATGAAATGTGCAATAAGCATTCGAGGCAACGAATTCAACAATGTAAGAACGAAAGTAAGTAAGTAAGATGTGGAGATTTTGCTGCAATCGATATTGCATTTATTTCTTTAGGCACAGCACTGCAAATATAACAATTTTGTGCTGCGTTTGCATCTTAACAGAAATTGCACTACCATCGAGCATTGTAAGTAACATATTATAATTTATATTAATATCTCGACCTCCATGACTTATATTAAACTCTTTTCAGATTCTCAATACACGAGGTAATTTGGATATTTTCACCCTTAATAATATCACTACATTCTTTCACAGAAGAAAATTTAATAGGTCT
The DNA here is from genome assembly GCA_029963845.1 of Rhamnusium bicolor. Classification (NCBI taxonomy): domain Eukaryota; kingdom Metazoa; phylum Arthropoda; class Insecta; order Coleoptera; family Cerambycidae; genus Rhamnusium; species Rhamnusium bicolor. The sequence goes on from JANEYF010004221.1 coordinate 167,812, forward strand.
ATTCAATCACTTTTAAAGATACAAACGCTGTTAAGAACATAAAAGAATTTGTGCTTACTGCATCAGTAAATTTTTGTTTGTATGTGCTATGTCTCGAGCTCCCGTCAAACCCCCCATTTACAAATTAAAGTTAATGTGGATTTGGCAGTAAGAACTAAATCATATTTTACAATTTAACAAATGCTTTGTGCCGTTCTATTTAGCAAATACTGCAAATTGACTTCTGCAGAAGTTTCGAATATTGACGTATTTATTGGCAAGAGTTTGTCGCGATATTGTTTTAGTTTATACATATTCGAAATACATTCCTTATGCAGATAATTTACAACAGACCTTAATATAGTATATTTCCTTTCTGAAAGATCTAAATCTAAATGCAAAGCTAATGCTTGTTAATAAGATAAATATTGTTCATTCTTACTTGGAAGTCCTGATAGATGGACGGGCATTTCAGCAGCAAAGGTCACTTCTTGTGTGCTCCTAATTGCGACCAAGTCTTCCACGTGACGCTTTTCTGCTCGAAGACTGCTTTCCTCAAAAGTTTTTTGTCGTCTTCCTCGACTTGTTCCAGGTGTAGGAGTCGTTTTATGTACAGTAAATGTCTTTACGTTTCTTGGTATGGACAGTTTTAGTCTAAGCCATTATTCCGTCATAGGAAGGATGAACGTTTTCTTGCACACTGCTCCCTTTTTTGAACGTCAGGCAGTAATATTGTGATAATTTTTTAATTTCGGGCTCGATATCGTCTGGACACTCATTCAAACCAAATAATGTTTTAATCTTCTCAGCAACTGCTAAGACTTTCGTTTCTTTGCCACTCGACACCCATGTTTCGAAAAGAACACTATTGGCTACAAATGGGGTCGGTCCTGGAAACAATACAATAACGTCAAAGTCTGCATGCCTCTGCAAAAAATGTATGTTAAGATATTTAGTATAAGGATAGACAAACCATATACTGGAAAAGACTTATACATGGTTTCGGATGTATTTTTGAAAAGTTTCGGTCAATATTAAGATATGTATTTTTATCCATTTTATATTATCAAATTCAATGTTCTTCTATATAAACAGGATTAACTATTATAAAAAATTAACAATACTACACGTTGCACTTACCTTCAAAAGTAACTTCCATAGTAAAGATAAAATTAACATAGACACTAATCTCAAATAGTACTCTGTTGTGTAAATGACAAAATGCATCTTATTACATTCGTCCTATTTCCCTGCTTAAATACTCACCTTTATAACACTCCAAGCACCAGGATATTCGTAATATTTCGACTTTGTTAGATATTAAAAGAAAATATACATTTGTGGTGGATTAAAACAACCAATGTTTTTATAGATTTCCTAATTTATTAAGAGTAGACAAAATAAAACCCTATGGGGGCGCGCGCATTCTGAGCCCCCTAAATCCTCCGAGGTTGTCTATTTTCTGTGGTGTTTATTAAAAAAAAATTATGTACCTACTAGACACGTAATAAATGTATTTTATTACGCTTGATTAAATCAAACATACATCCATTCTTAATGGGGATTCTTATTATTTCTCAAGTGTTGTTAAGTGGACAACTATTATAGTCTAAGAGCCAGTGACATTTTTCGGTGATGATTTAGTTAAGGCCTATTTTTTGAGAGGATGTTGAGAGGGCCATAACTAAGTGTCCTCCGCGAGGATTAACCTGGATTCCAGTCATAAGGGGGTGGCAGAACACCCCCAACGTGTAAAAAAACTGCATCTTTTTATTATTTAGTTAAGGCTGAAATTTTCTCCAGTAGTCCTCTGATAGCTCACAATCATCGATATAATATTTGCAGAACGATTGGCCAGTCATAAGGGGGTGGCAGATCACCCCCAACATGTCGTGTGAACGATGAACTTTTTATTATTTACTTAAGCTTCATCTTTTAGTATGTTGTTGTGACAACTATTTCAAGTGTAAATGCCAATTTGCAGAACAAAATGGCGGCATTAACACCCTGGCAGAAGGATTGAATTTGTAAAAATTTTTTACTTTCAGCCGCATATATCTTTGGAACTATGCAACATGTGAGAAAGTTGTATTGTTTTTTGTGGGAAATTTAATTCTCTACAAAAAAGGTCTTTTGACATTTTCATGTATCTCCTTTAGTTTCTGAGATATACTGAAAATAAAAAAAATTTGCAAAAAATTCTTTACGTTCAGACGCAAATATCTTTGGTACTATGCTAGATGCGAGAATACGACTCGAAACATTTTTTTGTAGGAAATTTAATTCTCCACAAAAATAGTCTCTTGACATTTTCGCGTATCTCCTTTAGTTTCTGAGATATACTGAAAATAAGGAATTTTCCTCATCAATAGAACATTCGTGAGGAAAGACATTCTGGTGCTCAAGATAGTTATTATCGCAGTTATTTCAAGTTTCAAGTGTAAATGCCAATTGACAGAACAAAATGGCGGTTTTAACACCCTGGCAGAACTATTTGAATACCCTGTATTCACGCCTTGATTTCGTTACTCCAGCCAAACTTTTCAAATATGAAACATCCTTATGACGCACACTATCTCAATACTCTATATCTATACTATAGTATAATACTATATATAAGATATATGTGAGTTGTAAGTGGACAGGGGGAACTGTGTTCATGGCTGTATCTATCTATGTCATCAACGGCATACAATAGTCAAAGGGACTCTCTGTTGGGGATTATGTATCCCTAAAATTTTGACCTATGTTCGAGACTGTTCGAGACGCACTACGCAGTACATTGCCAGTATTTGGCTCAATGCACATTTGCAGCAGCCGACGGAAAAATTGCCAGAAAATTACGGCTGGATTATCAATAATGATAAATACGAATTCTTCTGGTTCGAAGGAGATCAACTACCGCAATATGTTAGTGATGTACTCACTGATACCTCTAGTGAAAGCAGCAAAGATGACAAGGGTGACAATGATTCAGGTATACAGATATTACAGTATATATAAAAACAAAAATATTACATTTTTCTAATTCATTTGTTTCAATTTTATAGATATGGAGTCCCGTGAATCGAGTGAACTCGATTCAGCAGACGATGAGGAGGGTGATTCCGACTGGCTAGAGAATTGATAATAAATTTTTTTTATACTTACTTTTTTTTTACTTTCCACTCATACTTTTTTGTTTTATATTTACTATCATATGTTATTCAAATAAAAATTCAAAAAAATTAATCACGAATTCGTTATTATTCAAAAAATTTGCTTAGTTGTACAACATTTATTTGAAATAATAAAAATAATTATGCGTTGAAATTACGATGTTTTTTGAGATATTTTTTTATTTATTTCGTGTATTTACTTTTTTTGGAACATTTTTGATATGATCAAAAAAAAGATATTAATGATTCAACACACATTTACAATGTTTTTTATCTATCGAGATCGTGGAACTTCAATAATTTCGATTTCTTTCAAAAAATTTTCATAATTTCTTTCATGGCAATCGAGTTTTTTTAATTATTATAGTAATACAATTACAATAATATTCATCATATTTTGGGGTTTTCAATAGGCACTGATTTTATTTTTCTGAAATCAGTATCATTATGAAAATCAGATAACACAATTGCAACGAAAAAAATTTTTTCGAGTTCGAGAACGCAACAATAGAAGCATCTGAAAAAAAAATCATTGAACTTTCTTTCAATGGGTACAGGAATATATAAAAAATCGGATGATTCAAAAATAATCGGAAAGAATTTGGCTAAGGTGACTTGTCCTTAACATTTCATCGCATGACTGCGTTGAAAAATGTATAATGGTATAGGGCTCAATTTCACTATTGCTAAAAATGACATTTTTCGACGTTTCTGAACTTGTAGGAATAAAAAAACATGGTTTTAGGGAAATATTATTAGTACGTCTCCAACGGTTTGTCGGCAATGGAAAGATAATTCTTTATTTTCAGTATATGTCAGAAACTAAAGGAGATACATGAAAATGTCAAGAGACTATTTTTATAGAGAATTAAATTTCCTACAAAAAGTGTTTCTAGTTCTATTCTCACATCTAGCATAGTTCCAAAGATATTTGCGTCTGAACGTAAAGAATTTTTGCAAATTTCTTTAATTTTCAGTATATCTTAGAAACTAAAGGAGATACACGAAAATATCAAAAGATCTTTTCTGTAGAGAATTAAATTTCCCACAAAAAACTATAATACAACTTTCTCGCATGTTGCATAGTTCCAAAGAGATATGCAGTTGAAAGTAAAAAATTTTTACATACTCAAATCGTTCTGCCAGGATGTTAATGCCGCCATTTTGTTCTGCAAATTGGCATTTACACTTGAAATAGTTGTCACAACAACATACTAAAAGATGAAGCTTAAGTAAATAATAAAAAAGTTCATCGTTCACACGACATGTTGGGGGGTGATCTGCCACCCCCTTATGACTGGCCAATCGTTCTGCAAATATTATATCGATGATTGTGGGCTATCAGAGGACTACTGGAAAAATTTCAGCCTTAACTAAATAATAAAAAGATGCAGTTTTTTTTACACGTTGGGTACGTTCTGCCACCCCCTTATGACTGGAATCCGGGTTAATCCTCGCGGATGACACTTAGTTATGCCCCTCTCAACATCCTCTCAAAAAATAGGCCTTAACTAAATCATCACCGAAAAATGTCACTGGCTCTCCTACTATTACTAAAGTAAGTAATTTTATTGTTTGGTGGACTACTGAACAATGGCTAGTTTCAGTTTGTGTATTGTAAAGATTACAAACATTCCAAATAAAGCATTAAAGTAAGTAGAACTGACTTCTTGAAATTATTGGGTAAATATTGCTTTTAGCTTCCATAAAAAAAATATAATATAACAAGCCAAATTATATCTAATTAAAAAGTTATAATTGAATACCACAGACCTCGTTAAAAAAATTAGTAAAAATGCCGTTTAAGCTATTTTATTTCAAAAAGCGAGGATCTAAATTCCAAACTAATTAAAAGTACGACATTCACACAATCAAAATGAAATTAAGCAGTCAAATTTTCTGTAGTAATTTGTAGAAGTCACGTCCGGGCAGATTCCTGGTGGGACGACTTTACATTAAAATGCGTAACGAGAGGCTACTGATACTGAAAAAAGTGTCGGAAAGGGAAATTGCCTTAGGGCTTTTTTTGTCAGGCTACGTGCTCTCTGAAAAACCGCTTCACGAGACCTATATACTGATTTTTTACTACATTCTTGTTAATTAGATCATATTATCTTTTAGGTTTTAGAATTCAGACCACGTTTTTTTTAATTTTCAATAAAAGGTGAAAAGATGTAGCGTTAACAAAGGTGTTAAAATACTCGTCTTCGCTGAATTAATGTTCCACTAAATCTACTGTTTAAAGGAAAACCGATAATTTAAAATTAATTAATGAAAGGTTTTTAACAAAAAAGCCGCATAAAGTTGTTCATTTGATATATAAAACTTCTCATAACTTAATTGTTCTAACTTTTTTTACTTAAATTGGTCCGGTACTTTTGAAAAATGTTGTTAATAACTTTCCAAGTTACGAAAGTAACCTTATGAAATCTGGAATATCCAGGTTTCTGCGAGTAAAAGGGACTATGGCTCTACAGTTTGAAATGGAGTTTGAACCATTTAAGACAAAATTTTCTCTTTTCGGCTGCAGATTAGTGAAATTTAAAACACTCTTAATGAACTGTCGGTATGTTTCAGATTCCTTAATAATCTGTAGGAGTGCAGGACCTCATCTCTCTTTACCTATCACACAATCTCTGATTTTAGAATAACAATTTTAATAAATATAAACAGTGAAAAATTAAGCAGTTGTTTCAGTTACATATGAGGAGCATGTATTCCACATTCGATAAATCTACTTTTATAAATCGCAAAAAACGTTTTGAACAAATGGCTTGAACTTTTCTTTAACATATTGCTTGCTTAGAGGTCTTAGATGTTTTTGGAAAAATTCGAAAAATATTACTTACATCTATTTTTTTTAAGTTTCTTGTGTGGATTTATCTGTTTTTACCTGAAAACGTGGTATGAAAAATAACTGATATTTTCCAGCTCAACAAAATGCTTTTGCAATAAAATAGATGTTTAATAAACATAAAATATAAAAAATGGTAACAACGAAACATAGAATTTTAAAATTTAAAAAAAGTATCTGAATATGTTTGACTTGCTATGATTTTTGGATTTATCGGTTTTTAATTGACACGGTTATATTGACGATTTAGTTTTCAAGGGGATTCATCGAATCTTTTTGGTCGATTCTGACTTTACAGATCGATAAAGCACACCCGAATTAGTAGAAAAGCATATTTTACTCGAAAATGAATTTAGAGGTGGATTTATCTAGTTTTGCATGCAAGCTCCTCACATGGCCCCGTCAAGATCGGCCACACCAGATAATCGCCATGTTCGTCAAAGTGTGAAACGAAAGGGGAGTTCTTTTGAAGACCAAGTTCTACAACATATTATATCCAAGAGTATCAGCGAAGAGGACGATGGCGACAAGTTATTTTTATTGTCCATTTTGCCAGTGTTTAAAAAGTTCAGTGATCAAACAAAATTATGGACCGTATGAAGATCACGGAAGTGATGCAGCAAGCACTAAGTTTTCAAACATCGATTACTGCTAGTCAACCACCAGCGCCTTACAATCCTCCTGGATACTTTAGCCAGAATTCCACAAGATTTGGCAGTTCACAACTTCCGCAATACGGTGCGGTTCAACCAGCCTATGTCACCAGCTACACAATGCAACCACCAGCTCCATCTCTCAAACCAATCCAATCAGTTCTGTGTCCTACAATAACACAACCGGAGGGGTTTCCGGTTTGCACAGATTTGTCTTCAGCATCAGAATCACCAAATGTCTCCCAAACAACGTTTCCACCTTGGTCTCCGCCATCCGACAATTCTGTTTTTGATGTGATTTGATTTTAATATATGTGTAAAGTATTTCTTAATAATCATTATAAAATAATATTAGTGAGAGCAGACATTTTATTTTATTCATCATGAACAACTCACTTGGGGTCAACTTGGTAGTAAAATAATATAAATTTATAATAATTCAACTTACCGTAAAGTTACAGCAACCCTTTCTTCCACTGCGATGGCGTTATTGAATGTTGTCGTTTGTTTTAGTATACCTTGTTTTACGTACGAACAAAGTTCGTCAAATGAAGATACACTCATTCTAAAGTATGAAAAAAATATTTCTCTGTGGTTTCTGAGAACATTAAATAATGTGTGAAACTGTTCACAAAGCCTCTGTGCGTTAACAGGATGAACACTGTATTTTCTTTGCCTTCGCTTTCTTTTTTAAATAACGGGACACAACAATGGCTAATAGCAACTCATCATTCATCGACAGGATGATTGCAAAACTGAGCAAAAATGCTGTCGGGTCGTAATAATATGGCCAGACCACAAAGTTTTACATATCAGCGACCTGGTCGCGGCGTTCGTGTCGCGGCGACCAGGTCGCAAGCTTGGAAGCTGCAACAACTGTCGCTGGCGACAGTAATTTCTACCAACAGTATTTAGACATATCATCACGTGCCTGTGTTCCCCTCATTTTGGCCTCGACAGAAAATCTGTCGCCGTGAAGTTATAATATGCCAACTACAAACTACACGTTGAAGTGTCGCATCGCCAGAATAATAAAAGTTATGTGTTATGTTTGTCTTTTAAATAACAGATAGAAGGGGAAGTGTCGTAGTGACAGTTGTCCTCTGAAGCCGGCTTAAAGCGTAATTGATTACAATGGACATTCTTATTTGCATTGTTATATTTTTTTATAAAATAAATGAAATTTTCATTTACAGGAACCCGTTTTGGGAATTGGTGAATGTTAATAAATATTAACTTTTCTTTTACTTTTCCTGCGTAATGACCGATTATTAATTATTCAGGATTAATGTGGTAAAATATTTAATTAATCGATAATTTAACTAGAACCATATGTTGTATTATAACAGATATCCAAATAAAATTAAATATGCCACTAACCAACAGATAAATCCGCCATTTTAAAATATGCAAAGATATTTCGAAGGAATGCTAAAGTAAAAAATTTACAAGTTCAATCGATAGGGCAGCGAACTGTCTTCTCGAATTTGACAATACATTATGAATAATGTATTTTGTTATATAATTGAAAATGTAGATGGGAAATCCTGAATACGAATGCATTACTTTCAGAGAAGCCATTTTATTTTATTATAAAGAAAGTACCTATACATATTTCTAATATTATTTTATATTCCAGCAACGATGTACATATCGTACGTGCGACGGGAAGTATTCTCAGGTTTCAAACAGTTGTCTTGTATATCCAAGATTCATAAATCTACTAACAAAGACAACGATCTTGATATACCTCATGCTAAGGAAGTATATAAAAGGATCTATAAAATTAACTAATATTTTTTACATTTTTCATGACGGACTTAGGTTTCAATATTTGGTTAATTTGATTTTCAATTGTTGTTTAAAACAATAATATTGTACGAAACCGATATCTCGTCGAAATTTTCATTATTTTCGCCTCAGTGTCGAAAAATGCTGATTTATTTAAATTTTGTCTTTCTCTCTCGGCTTTATATCAGTTAACTAATAGTACCGATGGATTTTTAACAGCGCATTTAGATATATGAAAATTTTTATGTGGCGAAATACTCGGATGCTAGAGAGGGGAGATGGGAGAAAGGTTGTGCTTTTTATTTTTAATTGCCAAATTATTGTTTCTCAGCCGATTTTTGCAAATTTTGTGTTAATAGTTATCTAATTGGATAGGCCATAAAAATGAAAAGTCAAGATGACTGAAACATCAAATTTCAAGATGTTGCATGCAATTGAAAATAGGCATTCCTCTCGCTCGTTCTTTTTAAGTAAAAATTGTCAATATGATAGAGCTAATGACAGATATCGAAAGCATGAACTTTTCTCTACATTTTAAGACTACAATAAGTAATGTTGGTCCATTAGTTTTGAAGATGTGGCGAATTCATAGAAGGCCTACTTGTCATTTTTAAAACCTGGAGAAAAAATAAACTTTGATATTTTTCGTGCCAATTATTCATTTCTCAACCGATTACAATGAACTTGACCTTATTATGTAGGAAATAGAATGGCTCTAAGAAATTGCGACAAAATTATCGTAATGTCAAAATACAAGACTCATTTTCTATTAGCCTTATAAGCTGTTAGAATCCAAAAATGGAGGAAAATATAAGGCGTTCTATTTAAAAAAATATCGATGACGTAATAACGGAAACAGTGATGATGTTATAACCAAAAAAAGTAAAGGATGATGTGCGCAATTGAAATTAAAAATCGACGTGTCCGAGGATTTTTTCTAAATATTTTGGGTTTAAGAAATAATGAATTTATTCCATACTTTACGGACACACTGTATAGTTACACGATGGTAAATAGAGCCATATCATTTCCAGGCAACATAAAACATTTTACCGTGTCAAAATTAACCCAAAACCCTAATTTGGTCAAAATATTCACATAGCACCTTTTGCCATGAAACTACTGAAGTATGGCCCTAAATCGGCTCGGTGGAGTAGTTGGCTTGAACGCACGATGAAAATGTGATTAGAAAATGTTCTATCGTAGCTGCTTGTTCGAATCCCCCAACCGGCACTGGCAATGTCTGTATGAATGGTTGTATGTCCCCGTGTTTCTTAGTGTAATCTCCAGCTTCGGATTTGGATTTGGGGGTTGTCTAATTTCTGTGGAATTTATTATCATTAAAAAAAATCAAGATATATCTAAATGTGACATTTAAAAAACATCATTTTACGTGTTCGAGCAATTTTTCAGAAAATTTCTTGTTAAAATTTTATCGAATTTATGTTATTTTAGGGAAAAACGCTCAATTGCCCTCAAATGGACAAATGTAAATTTACTAGTTATTATTTAATTATTTGTACCAGATTGTTAGGAACGAGTACAATATACCATATTAAACTTTTGTGAAAGCGCTACAATAAATACGTTGTAAACAAATATTGTATCTAATGCTGACACGACGAAATATAGAAACTGTTACAAAAAGAAACCAATAACAAGTTTTAAAGATACTTTAATATCCCCAGCCAATATTTGGAAAGCTCTGCGTCCTGCATTCGGAATCAGATTGGATGCGCTCTAATAGAGAAAACGTTTTATATTCTACCAGAACTTTCACAAACACAGAGTAGTTTTGGGATAGGAATTTTTGTTTGACTTTTTTTGATTGTGTTGTTCTGGTGGATTTCCAATGCTTAATTTGCTGTCTACCTGAAATATAGTGAAGTTTTAAAACTACCTAGACTAATTGTAAAATGCTTTAACATTTAGAATTAGTTAGTGTCATAATTATATGGAAAAACTACACAGACTTCAATTACTAGATAAGACGATGATTATGTATAATTAATTCTTTTCATAATTAATTATTATATCAAGAATCAAAAAATTATTACAGGGTACAATATAAAAATGTGAAGTATTAAACTTGTTTAAAACATTATACATAGATGGGGCAAATTTTCTAAAAAGTCTGCTCTAAATCAAGTCTAACAGCAAATTTGGAGATTTTTGGGCAAGAAACGGTTTTCTGTTAATTTGTGGTCGCTGATTCCGAAATTGCCTATTGTCCAGCTGAATTTTTACAAATAAGCCTATGATACAGATACACTGATATGCTAATGGGTAGGAAGGCGTGGCTTTCGATCCAAGCTTTCTCGATTACGAAAAAATAATTTTTCGCAATCGCTTTAAAACTTTCTACACTTATTAATAATAATTTTTAATAATATAGGCAATTTAATAGATAAATTTGTATTTTAAATGTACTGTACAGGTGATATTTTACGAGTTGTTGGCTGTTAAAGTAGAAATTATTTCTTCAATAAAAAACAGAAAAAACTTTATTTCCTATTTTTATTTTTAGAGGACTTCCAGCCAGGTGTATGGACAATTTACGTACAACACATACCCACCAAATAAAAAAATTATGAAAAACAAAATAAAACCAGCCCATACAATGAAATTAAAATAGGAAATTTATATTAGGTAAGAAAACGCTTTTTTAGATATGTATTCTGTCACTAATCTAATTTAAGACTTACGTAAAACCATTATTTTTAGCTTTTAACCTTTGAAAAAGTCCGGAAACTTGGACTAAACGTAGGATAAATTGTCCATACACCTGGCTGGAAGTCCTCTAAAAATAAAAATAGGAAATAAAGTTTTTTTCTGTTTTTTATTGAAGAAATTATTTGTACTGTACAGGGTTATTCATTATAAATGACCCATCCCTTATCATCGTTATTATTGCCTATAGAAAAAAAGTTTTAAATAAAAGTTGTGTGCTTATAACTGAATCTTGTTAAAATGCTATCAAAAGTACAGTAGAGTGCAGATTTCAGGGGATACAAGAAAATAATATTTTTTAAATGGGATATTCTGCATATTATTAAATTTTTGGATTTATCCTTTGTTCCTGATTTCAAAAATATACCATATATTACCCCTACCATATACCGTTTTTGAGTTATTAAACGTCGAATATCTTAGTTAAACTAGTTACTGTAAATATGGAAAAGTTAACATTATCAAAGTGAGCTATAAAAATGACAACTATTATGTTTGATAAGTGACATCTCTTTAATGAAATAATCAAAATGGTTTACAGTGAGGAAGAAAAGAAGTCCAAATATTTACTTGCTGTATACAAAATAACAGAAATAAATGTTTAGCAAAAAGAGCATATATATTATATATATATATATATATATATATATATATATATATTTTATTATATATATATATATAAACATAAGAACTTTAGTGTTTATTGGTAATGACACACATGAGATTATTTCTTGCTAAAGTATACAAAACACATGACACATGAGAAGGGATAAAATTCATCAGAGATAAACCGATTATTTGCAATACTGGCAAGGATTGATTATTTGTTTAATATTTTGTAAATAATACATTTTAAATTATAGTTATTTTTTACCTAATCCATTAATAAAGTTTGTTAAAAATACAATAGCATTTACTCGGAATGGCAGATCCAGTTCTACAAAACTTGTAATATTTCATCAGGCATGGTTGATTATTTACCAGTTTAGAAAAAAAACTCGATCGCGTGCTTTTTATTATTTTATTCCGATTGATTCAGTCCATATTGACAGTCTATGATGATGAACGAAAAATATCATCGCAGATATATTTAAAACGCAAAAACAAACATTAATTTTGTCTGTAAAAACACACCTGTGTAGGCACAAAGCAAGTAAAAAAGTTTTTCTGCCAAAACGTACACCTGGGAATATTGTTCCATATTAAATAAAAATATTGGGATATTGCATTCTTTTTATTATTTTTTTTAATGAACAGTGTAATCAATAAATTCCAATATTTACATATTACTTTCATGATGATGAATATGGATATATAAACGTCATACATAAATTGTGAATAATTTTTTATAGCATATATTAAAAAGTAAAATGTTACTGTTCTTGAGTATTTTTTTTCATTTATTCAGTTTCTGCATTTGTTACAGGCCTTCATTAGACTTTATAATGATTTAATGTCGGTTTCAGTTAGCTTGAAGAAATTCAGTCAAGGATATGATAGAAAAAAGAACTAACAATATTTTCATTCAATTTGACTGTTTACTATTAAAAATATCATCATCCATTTCAATAACTTAATACAAAGTATTTTCATATATAATCATAGCTATATAACAAGAATAATTTTAATATAATTATTTCTGAGCTACGATACAAAGTGCCATACAGCAATATGAATATATCTAGTCATTTTAATTTGATAACCAGGTTAGGAAAAAAAGTTACAATTTGCCTCTTAAATAAGAGTTTTTTTTGCAGTGAAAAATACATGAATTGTGTTATACCTTCATGATACATGGAAAACATTCCATAGAATTCTAGGGAATTATAAAGGAACTCCAAATATGTATGTATTTTTCTCAGATGGAAATAAACTGTTGTTTTTTTTTATTTATTCTAACAGAAACAGTTTATAAGAACGTTTGTAAAAAACATTATATAAACTTAAAAAAATGGATTCTAAAAATAAAATAGAATAAAATAAGAACAGTGTTTTTAATACGTTATTTTCATATTAGAATGGAAATAGTTACTATTATTACAATAAAAGAAGGAAGAAAAAAGTTAATAAGCAAATTTATTAAATTTACAAATAATAGTAAAAATACTAAAAATATTACTTAAAAGGTATAAAGTTGTAATCCTCTCACTTTTTTTAATTAGTATTATATATGTCTTCTCAAGTGATACAGAAGGAAACAGCGATAAATGTGAAATTCCTGAGAAAGTGTATGAAAAACTCATAAATGAAGGGTTACCAGACACAATAAATGATTTCTTTTAAAATAAATTACCTGTCCTGGCCGAAAATGAATGTTTTAGATGGCTACAGTGATGCCATTGTTTAGAAAAAAAGCAACGTTTAAAAGAAAATATTTCATCTAAAAAGAAAATTTCTAGAAAACAGCTACGAAATCCAAATCAATGGAAAAAATCAGCAATTGCAAGAGACAGAGAAGAAGAATAGCTTTCCGATCATGGAAAACTCAAGCTGAAAAACAAAATAGAACGGGGACTGTTATGCAAGGAAAATTACAAATTGAATTGTAGGAAAAGTTTAATTTGGAGGCGAAAGAGACTATTCTTAAACCTTTTTATTATTTTGACTATAATTTAATAGTACTGCACCAGTACTAACCAATTGCATGACGTAAAGTAAAGACGAAACAATATTCGTTCCTGTTTTCAGTTATTTAAGATAGACAAACAATTTTGGTATGTAAAGATACATTTTTGTTCATTACATCAATTTAGCAGAATAAAATTAATATCATTTAAAAAACTGAAAACTGGACAATCTACCACTTTACTTGATAAAATAGAGAGCAGCCTCAACCAAGCCTCATCGACTAAGGACTAAGAACATATAAAAATATTTCACAATATTCACTGAATTAAAATCACCAAAAATGTTTCTTTTACCTCAATATAAGTGAAAGATGCAAAATGTACATTAAATAATGCGAGCACAAAAATTTTTTGTGAAAACTTTGTGGTGAAACTTTCCTCAATATTTTAATATAGTTCAACCTTTCTTTTGGGCATCCGAAAAATGATACATGTAGTCTAATTTTGGACAAAACAATGATGAGCATATAAAAAATTACAAAGCAGGTTTTGAGTCTTAACGACGAGATAGAGAAATGTCTTTTGTTGATAAAAGATAAGTGTTATATAGCTATGGATTTACAGCAAACAATGCCACTTCTGAACCGCAAGGCTTTTTTTATTTGAGGCAAGCGTTGCTACAGAATTTAGATGTGCATAGTTTAACCTCTGCAGAAAATAGACCTTCTTTTGATTGGATAAAGAATGTGACAAATAGAGGAAGCTGTAAAATAGGAAGTTGTTTGTATAGGATTTGCTATTGCTCAAAGAAACACATGAAGATATTAGTCATCTTGTAATTTGGTCACAATCATATGCCGGAGAAAATAAAAATTTTAACATTGCTTGTCTCTACTGAACTTCTAATTTTGAATTGATTGTTCAAGGTTATTGATGTTGGTCACAGTTACCTAGACTCCAACAGAAAATTTGGTTGGATTGAAAAGATAATCACAAAAGTAGAAAATATTTACGAGCCTGAGCACATCCTAATAAAATCTGCAAGCTCTAAAAACAACTTTTAAGTGTGTTGATTATAACAAGTGGGTTTTCCTCGCTATTTTTGATTAACTTTATTTTTAGTTCTCAAATGAAACAATAAAAAATAGAAAATACATATATTTATAATTTAACATACAAAAAAGCAAAAAGGCTCATTCGGGGCGTGGTCAACAAGTAATAAACCTTCATCAACTTAAAACTAGACACTGAAATCATATTATAGTTCACTTAAACAGTTTTTTATAAAGGGGCCACCCCGCCTTTCTTTATTGTTTATACATATATAATCAAAAAAAAGTTACAACGCAATTATGCCGTTGAAAGGGGGAAAGAACGGTTAATTTTCATACAAGTTTATCGCACAGTTCAAGAGCAAAACTAAACTCTAGGGGGTTTTCTCCACCTCTAGATAGATAGGCAAATCCGCCTTTTGATGCCAATTTTAATCTGCAGATTTCCAACTCAAACTCAGAGCGGAAGCTGTTTACTTTTTAATAGGTACCTATTTTAATAATAAAAAGAAGGGATTCTACCTTCTCACATAGCTTTCCTATGTCACATACCTCGTAACTCCTTTACCATAACAGCTCAACCAGACGAAATCTTGAGGACAATCTCAGCAACGTACACTACTACATCGCTCAAAGGCCAACTCTAGTCGTCTATATAAAACATAAGATAACGTACTCACAGATACCAAAACGGAACACACATCCGCTCTCGGCCGTGGCTCGGCAGAGAGTCCCCGCGAAATCTAACTCTTCGTACTAGCATTCCCCCTTTGTCCCCACACACACCGCAGTTTCGAGCTGGTGCACTAAAGGTCCAGTGGTCGCACAAATTATCAAAGATTTACAATTTAGTTGGGTCGGTTCTAAAATTTTTTAGGTTGACCTCGAACCAAATTATTCAATTAACATTAAATAAAACGCAAGTTAATTATATCTAAAAATGCACCGTTACATGATATGAAAAATTAATTTTATAATTTTGAAGATCTTTCAGTAAGATTAAACTTATTCAATAAAAAAACGGATAGTCTGAACGAAAGAGTAAGCTATATTAAATGGATTAGGGTTGTATTGGTGGCTGGTGAAAATTTAGGCTACATATGTCATATCTTAGTATTGCAGCATGAGACCCAAGCGATACTTTTAAGTATAACTATAAAGACTAAATAAAGGAAGTTTTGCAAAAAATAATTGCGATTGGAACATTGTGTGTATATCGGGTTATTTCTTAAATAATTTGTAAAAACATTTACAAATATTTTTTTAGAATCAGGTGGAAGTTATATCGGCAGATTTCAAATTTCATAAAAAATATTTATCTTTTACAAAGCTGCACCTTTTTTGAAATTTGTACAGTGAAAAATGAATGAGAAATAATTTCAAAATGGTGTAACTTTATAAAAAAGAAATGTTTTTTGATGAAATTTATCGATGTTTTCCACCTGATTCTAAAAAAAAAAAAAAAAATATTTTGCAAATATTTTGTCAAATTATTTAAAAAATAATCTAGGTAAGCACACAATTATTTCTACTTTTATTTGCAAATTTCAATCGCAATTTTTTTTTCTACAAGACCTCATCATTTAGTTTTGATAGTTATACCTTAACGGATCGCTTGGTTTGATTAACAGCTTAAAAATTGGTCAATTTACGTGAACAAATAAAATTCACAAAGAAGAATACAAACGAAGAAATCTTTGAATGAAATGAAGACAATCCAAAGAAACAATTAGTTTTAAGAATAAAGTTGTAGAAGTGAAAAATGTAATATGGCAAAATCTTATCCCATTTTCTGTACGATATTGTGAGTCAAGTAACGAAGGACAATGGACTCATTAAAATGGGTAATTTTGGAATCACCAATTGTATTCTATCCACAGTTAACATATGTACATTTAACTTTGAAACACTCTGTATAAAGACCAAGTAAATTTTAAATTTTTTATGTTAATAGTAAGAGAGTTGTTTCTGCTAAACTCTTAAAGTCTGTTCAAGTTTAATATTTTTTCGTCATGTTTTCAGAAACTTGCTGTAATATGATGCAATCAATATATTTATAATACTATTGTTTATAAAAATAGTTCTACGCCAGTAGGCACAATTAACTGCATTTAAATTACGCAAATCATGAAACCTGGTCTTTAATCACGTTCTGTTATAAATGGAAAATCGTTATATTAGCATTGCCGTCTTCGATATTACCTCTTGTTCGCGTTGCTCGTTCCCAATTTCATTCTCGCCAATACTTGGATTGAGCCAGATTGAGTCGATTGAGCAACTACCATCTTATCACGTACTTTTGACACACTCACTCTGAATAGCAACATGAAAAATATTCATTGTTGTAACGATATTAACGAAGTTTCTTTTGAATTTACTCTGTACTTTGAGGCAAATTACATGAAACTCATGCATTATTCATACTTTACCAACCAATGCTTTCTCAAATTGTGTTACAGAATTTTTACAGCTGTTATTTCTAGAGGGTCTTGCAAATGACATAAGTACATTAGAGTTGGTGGTTTAGACGACCAGTACTAGCTGATTTGTGTATACAAGGATTAACGCATAAGTAAATAAACTATTTGTTTCTCTTAATTTTCAAATATCAATTTATTATCAGGTTAGGTTCATTATTTTTTATGTACCACATGCATTTTATCAAAAATTGTAAATATAAAGTAATCAGACCAAGTAACTAAACCGTTTTTTTTGTGATACAGTGATTCTATAGAATCGAGTCACAATGTAACAGGTAATACAAAATAGATTAATAACCTATTAATTATTTTTAATAAACAATTAAAATATTATATAGTTGAATATTACTTAAATTGGATTAGTTTCAAGATTTAATATTTTCCTGAAAGAAAAGGCCGAAAACATTGATGTCTTTAATGTATCTTCATGTATGTTTGCTTATTTGAATTAAATCAAATGAAACTCTAAAAGGCAATAATAGAAAATAGCAACTTACCCACCTAGGCACTCAGAGCTAGCCAAATTAGTGATGGGCATTTACAAGTAATCTATTATTGTCTACATTTCATATGGACAATATGTAGACAATTGAATTTGTTGTAGACAATGTAAAATGTCGAATATGTAGACATTGTAATATTCAGTAATTTGAGATTATGATTGGTTGATGATTGGTTTGATTGGCACACATAATCGTTTATTTACATATTTGTTTATTCTGATTTGTGTGCCTAATTTCATCATATATTTTATTAATGAAATATGATTGGGCAATGTAAAAATAAATGGTTGGTGAGTTAACATTTATTTTAATAATAGATTGTTCCAGAGGATTGTCCGCAATATGTATCGTGTACAAGAAATAGTTAACAAACATCGCTTTCAGGTTATAATTGCACTGGCATGTATAAGTTTATAATTTCCATGATAAGAATAATAAGTAAATCCCTGTTTTCACAAAAATGTTTACCAGCGTGAAAATGAGAGAAATGGAAGCTCTCACAATAATTGTGAGAGCTACAGTAATTATTACTGTAGCAGCTTCGCACCCCAGCTCCATCCAACTAGCATACATGCTCTAATCCTCAGCTAATTTGCTGTATAATTATTTTTTTGTGGTGGAAGAATTTTCTTTATGTGCTATTAAAGTATTATTATGAACTAATTGGCTCTTTGCGACAATTTGGCAATATAGACGCCCTAAGAATTTTCTTACAATAATTATAAAATCATCTTATAAAGGCTCTGTTATCTCCTTGTAAAAGTTTTCGATATATTGTTTATAAAGTTATTATAAAACTATAACTGACAATTACTTGGGGATTAGAACTTTCTCACCATAGTAAAACTCGACGTGTGGTTGAGTTTATAATAAAAGTAATTGGTGGAATGCCACTAATATATTTCTTAAACATTGGGAGCGATTTTGCTCATCAACGTATTCAATCTCTTCCTTGACCTCTAGAATATGTGTACCAAATTTGAAAGCTTTATCTCAAAAACTGTAGCTGCTATCGCGAACCACACAGACAGACACACAGATAGAAAATTTTGTTGTCTAAAATTTTGTGTATCGTCATAATTCGTCGAGATTCTTCCAGAAATCCAATAAAAATTTTCAAAATTTTTTTCAAGAATACATAACTTCCTCACTTTGAGGGGTGAGGAAGTAAAACTTAAGGGGTGCTCCTTTAATGTCATATTGCCAGATATTATAAACATCTTCACAACTAATTATAAAGCAATCAGGCTTATCTGTTAACAGTTCTTGTTAAGTGCCCTTGTACAGAGATTTTATTATCATATTTTATTGGAAGCAAGTAAAGACATTAAAGAATTATTATAGAGCCAAATGTTTGCTATAGCAGAATTTCACTTGCGTTATTTATATTTATTAAAACTGTTCAAGTGAGTGAAAGTATTAATGTTCATATGATAACATGATCTATAATTTTTGATTCGAAAATTGAGTTTCTTGGAATAAAATATACTGCTCAATACTTGAAGTGGAACACTTAAATAAATTGTGTAATTTCTACCGCGATAACTTTTAAACTAGTAAGTAACCGATTAAGTTGTTTCTTTAAGTATACATTTATCGCTTCTTTCTTTATGCATTGCAACAAATTGTTTTTCTCAATAATATCAGCAGAAGGGTATACAGGGTGTTTTACATAAAAACGATTTTTTACCCAATTTCAAACAAATTTCTAGTGTGCAGTAAACGCCCGGTATATATTATCTGTAAATCATATTATAGCCTCATGTCTTAACAACACACCATTTTTTTTAATTTGGCTGCTACTTTACATTTGTGTTGAGATATTAATTTCTGTATTCATTGATGCTTTTGACCCCTTACGGACAGGAAAGTAAAAAATTATTTGTAGATATTTTAGTAGGCATTAAAAACAAGAAATTACATAAGTCCCAGTAGTTAAACAGTGCCACTTTTAGCCACTTTCGTATTACGGGACCAGAGGATGGTCATTATTATTATTGACCCTGGGGGCGTGTCTGTCCTAGAACCTGGGACCTAGATGTTAGTATCGGAGGAAGGGGAGCTCCGATGCTAATGGCAAAGGACTTAGATTTTAGTATCAGGGGAGGGGAGATTTTGGCCAATACTATAGACTTATATCTAAGATTGTAGCTCAGAGGGTAGAGCTAAGAGACTGATGACGTAGATCTGAGGTTAAAAATGGCTGCTAAAAGTGCAGCTAGTTTTAAGTATCATCAATGAGAGCATTTAAAAAAAGGTAGTTAATTTTATATGTCAAAGCAATAAGATGGCTGTTATATTCTTGAATCTGCAGGTTAAGACAGACTAAGTCTTGTCATTTTAAGTGTAAATATATGTTGACGTCATATGTCTTTCTAGGTAAAAGTATTTCATATAAGTTTCCAGGAATTTGTAATTATACTTCTAGATAATAAATAATAAGACTAAAGATGGCAGCAGTGTCTGTAGGTTATTTTAAAAATAAAAGTAATTACTTAAAGATAGCTACTTAGGTTACATGTCTTTATGATCTAAAATCCAATATATGAGAGTGAGTCACCCTGTATATCTCTACGTAAAATAATGTTAAAGACGGCTACTTCAGCTACATGTCTTTATGATCTAAAATCAAATATATGATGATGTCATAAAGTATTTGCAATAAGATATTATGTCTATCAAGTTAAAATTATTTGTTTGTAAGTTTTGTTAATATTTTTAGCAAAATGCTATAAGTTCTGTCAACTAATTATATGTCTAGGTAATAAATAACAAAAATCGGAGTTGGCAGCAGTGTCTGTAGGCTATTTTAAAAAATAAAAGT
This sequence comes from Rhamnusium bicolor, assembly GCA_029963845.1. NCBI lineage: Eukaryota > Metazoa > Arthropoda > Insecta > Coleoptera > Cerambycidae > Rhamnusium > Rhamnusium bicolor. The sequence goes on from JANEYF010004221.1 coordinate 188,403, forward strand.
AATTAATTGAAGACGGCTACTTAAGCTATATATCTTATGATACAAAATCCAATATATGCAAGCGAGACACCCTGTATATCTCTATCTAATATAATGTTAAAGACGGTTACTTCAGCTACATACCCTTATCATCTAGAATCTAATATATGAGAGTGATACACCCTGTATAGCTAATAGAAATTAAAGATGTTTATTTGTTTTCCAGTTGCTATAATTTAAGCAAATATTTTTTAATAAAAAGTTCTTAATACTAACTAAGCATGCAGTAATCAATAATCATATGTTTTAAATGTGTACGATGTCCTAAAATGATTATTTATTGCTGAAAACGCATATAGTAAATTCGGCCCTCAATCTACCGAAGCAAATTTTACATCCAAGTAGCATCATCAAAAAATACATTGTTTATATGCTTCTATTTTTAGCACATTCATGTACAGTACAATAGATATTTCGAGGGGTACAAGTAATATTTAAAATTATAAAATGAGTTTCTACCTGCTGGATGGATGTTTTTGTATATAAATTATAATATAAACATTTCAGCTTGACACCAAAGGATTCGCGGATGACTTAAGTAGAGAAAAATGTTATTGCTTCCAGCATAACCGGAACAGAAAATAAAATGTACATTAATTTACGCAATATATGTATAAATAAAGAGGACATTTTTTTTAAAAATGAGCGTCATAATCAAAGAATATAAAGAATATAATGCAAACAATTAGACCTACTATTAAACATGGTATTATATTGTTACGCCACTAAACTGTGTAGACTGGTTAGATGAGACTGGAATTGTCCGAGAACGGCCGGGAATACTCTGGAATGTTCTGGACCGTGTGAATGGGTGTATAAATAAGACGCATGGTGGGCCGAGACTCAGTCTTAAGTTGAACGAGAACGAGTAAAAAGGAAATAAGAAAGAGACTTGTAAGTGTTCAATTGTGATTATAGTTAAGATATTAATTAATCTATTGTTGTTAATTAATTAATAAAGTAGTGAGTGTTACCTGGAGTTTCAATCAACGAATCTACGATTATATGTGTTTGTGTGGATAGCAAACACGTGACAATTTGGTGTTGAAAGTGGATTGGAAGAGAAATTTCTCGAATACTTGAAAAGGTTCTACAGTGTTCTTCTCAGAAATTAGTGGTAACAAGGAGAATTAAGAGGGAGAAATAACTGAAGTTAAAGAAAAGTTTGAGGGAGGAATAACTGAAGGAAAAGGAAAAGTCAGTGAAGTTGATGGAGAGATAGCCCTGTTGAAACAACAATTAAAAGAGAAGGGAGGTCATTTCTTACTGTCGTCTGGTACTAGGTTACAACCACCTTCCTTCAACGGTCAAAGTTCATGGTCAACTTATAAGAGACAACTTGAGGCGGCTGCACGTTTAAATAACTGGAACGAAGAGGAAAAAGCAACGGCATTGGTATTAGCACTAAGGGGCCAAGCATTAGACCTGCTCCAAATAATTCCTGCCGTACAGCAACAAAACTTTAGCAATTTGGAGGCAAGCGTTAGAACTAAGATGGCGACAAACATCTCGCCCAAGTATATCAGGCTTAGCTCAAATCACGTAGACAACGAGGTGGAGAAAGCCTCCAGGTAGAGAGATTAACCCATCTAGCATGCACTAATGGAATTTCAACAACAGTTAGTAGTTGAGGCATTATTATCCTAATACTTCAGCGACAAACTGGACTGTGTCTCTCTCACTTACTTTATACTTGTCAAAAGCCACAACTATCTTTGAATTTATTATGTTTTCTGTTCCCACTAGCCTTCTCTTATTTCGTTCTGAGAGTCCAGGTATTTCTTCATCTAATTCTTGTTCATAAAGAGAGTTTACATCCGTGCTGCTACTTGATGACTCGAAGGTACCTTACTCAGCTATAGTTTTAAAAATTGTAGCGTCTTTCTCCATTAATGCAGGATTCTATTGCTTTCTCTCTTTCAGTCTTTTTGTCGGTTCAGTTGGCCCTCTTTGGATACCATATATGAAACCTGATCTCATCTTCGCCCTTCGACTGTTTATCTTCCACTATCATGATCATTTCGAGGGCGTTTGCATGAACAATATCAAACAAGTTGTCTAATTTATCGATAGAAGTTACTACTTTCTATTTAAGATTCGCATGCTTTAAGAATATTTTTTTGCAGAACTTTTAATTCTTCATATTATACGCTTTCCAGGTTTTTGACGAACTATTGCATGTCACGTGTTGGGATACGTGCCATGTTCCAGAAAACTTAAATTATTCCTAGTTGCATTTAACGGAACAATAAACAATATTTCTCAATAGCATATTTTTATCTAAACTATTGCAGATAACAAGAGATAAATAAATTGGTAATAAGACATTTTAACTATTTAAAATGTACTCGTATTGGACAAACTTTTGAAAAAACTTGATTTCTTTGTACCTGAATGACCATTTTCGACTAAGGCTGGTAATCTAATACGAATATTCGATTATTCGAAAATTTGAGTATTCAAATTCAAATTAATTTAAATATTCGAATAATCGAATATATTCGATTATTCCAATATTCGAATATTCGATATGTAATCGAATATATTCGAATATTGGCCTAACATGAAACAAATTTGTTATCTGAGCATTAACTTATCCAACCTCTGATTTTGAAGGGCCTTTCTGGAATTGTTCTTGTTTATAAAATAATACATATTGTTGTACTTTATAGTAGTAATAGTTGTAGTTTGTTTAGTTCGTTTATGTATTTCACGTAATAAATAGTAAATCATTTTCTATGTGACCAATTCCCGCAAGTTTCATTTGAATTTATCCGCATTAATTTTTAATAACCCTAATTTTTAAAAAATGCTTTAAAAAGTAAAAACTAATAAATACCAAAATATTCATACCTATACCTATTTGAATAACCGAATCAATTTACTAATAATACAATAATATTTGAAAATTTGGATTAATCGAGTAGTTTGAATATTCGAATAGTTCGAATAATCGAATAGTTCAAATATTCGAATAATTCAAATATTCGATAATTCGAATATTCGGTTCATTCAAATATTCGGTTCATTCGAATATTCGGAGTTACATTATTCAATTAAATCAAATGTACAAATTATTCGAAAATTCGAATATTTTTTCGAAGCAATATTCTTCGATTAGTAAAATCTGTAAAATTCCCAGCATTACTTTCGACCACTTCTGCAGTACTGACGACCAAAAAAGAATACGTCAAAAAGTGTTCATTGTCACATCTCCAGTATCGTTTTGAAATATTTTTCATTTTAACCCTCCAGCGGTCGCATGCCTGTCTGTCAGACCGGGTCGAGACTTGTTTGGTCAAATATTTTCAAGTGCGAGGAGGAGAAATCTGCCGTTTCAAGTATTCACGTCATTTGAGGTTGTGCATCTTTAGTTGTGATACAAAGTTGTTCGTGTCAACGTGTTGTTAGTTAGAGCGTTTTACGGTGTGTGACACCGGGGCGACCAATGCGACCATTGATATAATAAAAAATATATGGGTATGTGTTTGTTTTATATATTTTTATTCTTATTCATAATAAATTTCTAACACTATTTAGTTATGGCGGGCTTTGAAAAGGAACAAGAGCGATTACAAAAATTATTAGAAGAAGTTTTGAGTGATGAGGATGAGGAACACAATATAATGACCAGTCTGATGATGACGTGTTAGATCGTGAGGAACTAGACATTCACGAAACTGATTCAGAACAGGATATTTCAGATGTAGGAGAGGGTAATATATATAATAACACTTCTTTGTCATATATATGTAATAGCATAAGGTTTACTTGGTTTCAATATATTTCATGAAACAACTATTTCTACTTTTAGGTAAAGACAATGTCACTTACTGGAAAAAACATCCGCCAGTAACAAAAGCCGGCAAGACTAGGTCTGAAACTCTTATAAAGCGATTGCCTGGCTCTTCCATGGCAACCAGGTTATTAAAAAAAGCCTATAGAAATTTGGAATTATTTTTTCAACGAGGAAATACTAAATATTATTGTACATTCTACCAATAAATATATACAATCGGAGGGTAATAATTATGCTCGGCAAAGAGATGCCAAACCCAGAGATATAGTCGAAATTCGTGCTTTATTTGGACTTTTCTATATGGCTGGAGTTTCTCATACAAATCGTCAGAATAGAGATGATATCTGGAAAAGAAATTGCTATGGAATAGAGCTATTTTATTTACCTAGGTCAGATCAAAGATTTAAATTTTGTTTGAGATGTATCAGATTTGATGATAAAGATACTCGAATGGAGCGAACAGCATTTGACATACTTTCTGCAATTCGTGCTATATTTGATATTTTTGTTACTAATTGCAAAAATGGTTACTGTCTCTCGGCTTACGTAACCATTGATGAAATGCTTGCTGGATTTAGAGGAAAATATAATTTTCGACTATATATACCCTCTAAGCCCAATAAGTATGGCATAAATATATTAGCAATGTGAGATGCTAAAATGTTTTACACAGCATCATGGAAGTTTATGTAGACGTAACCTGATGGACCCGACAAAATATCAAATAGTTCGTACGATGTTATCACCAGACTTTGCCAACATGTTGGTACTGGTCGCAATGTCACTATTGATAATTGGTTGTCCTCACTGCTATTAGTGAAAACATTACTAAGCGATTTTAAGCTTACTGTTATTGGGACAATAAGAAAGAATAAGTGAGAACTGCCAGTAGAATTTTCTAAACCTGTATCTCGACCAGAAAAATGCAGCATGTTTGGATTTAGAAATGAATGCACTCTCGTTTCAACATCCCAAAAAAAGGCAAAAATGTACGTTCAGTTTCTAGTTAACATCATTCTGATGACATTAATAATGAAACAGGAGACCTGCAGAAACCAGAAATGGTTACAGAATATAATAAGACAAAAGGAGTTGTCGATGAAGTCGACAAATTAGTTTCAAGTCATGACTGTGCTAGAAATACCCGAAGATGGCCAATGGTCATATTTTATACCATGCTAAACGTTAGAGGAATTAATGCCCAAGTAATTTTTTACTAGTAATAATCCTGAAACTAAAATATTGAGAAGAAATTTTCTAAGAGAACTTGCAGACAACCTCATAAGGCCATATTTACAAAGACGTGTTTCTCGTACCAACATTTCACGCAGTCTCCAAAATAGATTAAAAGAAGTCTGTGGTATAGAGAAAGACAATCAAGAAAATGTTGTTCCAGGGAGATATAGTTACTGTGGATGGAAAAAGAACAGAAAAACAAGATTTTCTTGTTTCCAGTGTAATACTTACAGCTATATGTTCAACATGCAAAGGAAATGCTTTTCAGAATAAGTCTTTGTAATTAAGAACAATTATGTGGTGATATATCAGAATTGTTATTTCGTTTTTCTTTTCACCTATTTCCTTTGGAGTTTTTGTTGTATCTCATTTTTAAGAGGTGTTGTTAAAAAAAATTAGGTTATGTGTTTCAAAGTATTATTATTACTTAGAAAATAAATATTTTTTTAAATAAATGTAATGATTATTATTTTAATCAGTTACCCTAACATTGTACCAATCATAACTTTAATAAAAATTAATAACATTCCTAGAAAAAAATACATGGTCTCACGGACCATCAATTCACAAAAAATCGCGCGACCACTGAAAGGTTAATAAAAAATAATAGCATAATATATAATCAACGCATTTTGAATTTCTTAAATATCCTCAACCGTTTCTGAGAAAAAGGCCTGGGGAATCGAGTTTGGCTCATCTTGATTCTTCGGAAACACCCAGTACACTTTTTTTTATGTAAATAATTGTTTAAATAGTGTTCTTTTATTATTTTTGATCGTATATCCCCTAATTTTTATCGTGAGTGTATACACTGAGTTCAAAATTCGCTGATTACATACTTACCTATGCTGTAAGTTGACAAATAAAGTTCTAAAAATCCATCCTATTAATCTACACCCACACTAATACTGCCAGATTAAATTTCTACCAAACCACTAAGAAGAAAACGCATTTAACTCAATTGAATTTGAAATCAATTGAAAGAGTGTTGGAAATAGGTATAGATAAAGCTGTGAACTACAGGCGATATCAACATAATGTTGAAAGGTTTTTGCTTAATCTTTATATCATTTGATTCCAAATTTAACCGCTACACTTTCATAATAGTTTTTGAATGAAATTTCATTTATATAACAAAAAAATATTTCGTGTTTAATGAAATATTGATGGATTCTCGTGTTTGAAACTAAAATAGATTTCCTTGAAATTATTAAAAAGAAATATGTAATCAAGGCTACGAATTGATTTACCTAAAAAAATATGTTCCGATGAAAGAAACTTTTCGCAGTTAAATTGTAGACACAATGATTTGAAGACGATAAAAATAGAAGAATTTTAAGAATTTGGGCTTTCATGTAAATTGATTTGTTAAATTAATCTAACAGAGTATATTATTAACTTAAATATATTGGCTGGCCATGAGGAAAAAATTATAAATGTAATTAATATTCCTAATATGCGAATCGACATAAGAATATTTTCAAGATTTAATATTTACGTTTAAGATGATGTTCTCACGTATTCACATTGCAAGTCTTAAATATTGTGGACTAGGTAACCGTATATCGCTATGCGAAGAGATGATTTATGGCTCACAATCAGTGTATGTAAGTGGCTATAAAAGACAGGATCTATCTATCTACAATCAAGAGTATGGCTGTGGCAGCGTGGCCATTCGCATAGTGCCATAAAAGACAGAATGAAAACCACCCAAATTATTTTAATCAGTTATATTTGTTATATTATCTAAGAGGAGGATACACACATGCCCTCCAGAATGAGAATCAAAATTAAAAATAATTGAAGAGAGCGGGAGAGTGGAGATAGTCACATTCCACCTACTCTAATGACTGCTATAGCCCACCAATTTTTAAATCCAGATATTATGCCAAATTTGCCACTGCAATCACTATGTAAACAATTAATATTTCAAATTTAATTTAAAATAGTGTTATTAAAAATAAAGAAACTTTTTTGGTTTTAAATGTTTCAAAAATATTTTATTAAAACTCTACACGTGTTTCGGCCTTTTAGAACTTTCTCAAGAATACAGATGATACTAGATTTCAAATCGTGTTCTTTACTTGTATATAACATCTGGCCAGTACAATACAATAATTGTAAAGTATAAAATTTTATGGTATGGAACTATGGGTCGAAATACGCGTAGAGTTTTAATAAAATATTTTTGAAACATTTAAAAGCAAAAAGTATCTTTAGTTTTAATCATTTTAATAATGTTTCACAAGCAGCCAACCCCGGATTCAGTTCAGTATATTAAAATAGTATGTTAAGAAAGATTATAGAATGAATTAACTACCTATTTTAATACGAAACTATTAATATCTGAAGGCAGCTTCCTTCTCCTGTCCTACATCCGACAAATATCACTAGGGCTGTCAAAAGTGTTCCGTGGGATAGTGGCGTATGCGAAATTAACTAATACGAGAAACAATAAACTGTTACAATTTATAACAATGTATGTAAAACTTACCCTCTTAACTAGATTGATGAACTAGCTTGCTTATCACAAACTGGCGAAGATGTGTACCCACTTTGCAGCATCAAGTATATTTCTATGGTTGTCTAAATGAGTGATGTTCTCTTTGGTGAAAATATATTCTTATATTTTGAAAACGATCGTTCGACATATATTGATGTAATACACGCATACGTAAAATAGTCTTTGAACGCACTTAACGGATCTGAGGCTGCAAAAAATCCTTTTTACAAGGTTCATTATTTAATGAAGGACTTCATCTTTTTAATGCACTGCCAACTGATATAAAGGATGCACCAAGTGTAAAAACATTTAATAAATATGTATGTAAATATCTCACAAGTAATTAAGTAAAATAGTCTGAAGTCTGAATATATTTCGAATACCTTACAATTTTATATACTCATGCTAGTAGTTTCGGATACAATTACTTTTTATTTGTTTGTTTTTTGTGTTAGAAATAGTAATATTACTTAGGTTAGATTATTTAGGTTTAATTAAATTTCTATGTATCTATGTAGCAGACAGTGCTAAATAAAGAAAGATCTATCTACCTTCACATATTTGTCTTAATTTGGTAAAACCGGTGTCTTTATTTAACACACTTGCGAACTTTTCTTTAACGCGTTCATTTGTTGCGTCACCTATACCGTGTAGCAGTAGATTTACTTCGTCCACTATTTGCAGTGACTCCGCTAACGACAACGCACTGTTCTCTAATTTTTTTATGCTTTCATGTAATGGTTTATAGTTCTTCGCAATAATTTTTAAAGCTGTTTCAACGGAAATAGCTTCGAATTTTGTCTGGCTTTCCTTAATAGCTGCAGCCTCATCTGGATTGAATTATAGTACCACAGATTCTATTTGTTGGAAATACTCAATATGATAAAAAGTTGCCTGCAACCATGTTCCCCAACGTGTAAGAATCGGTTGTGGTGGTTCAGGAATGCCGTAACACTTGCTATGAAATGCACGGAGACGTTTGGGAGATTTTAGAAACACTTTTTTGTACTTCCTATTAATGCATCCACCTCTGGAAAACCTTTTCGAATAGTTTCTGCCACAAGATGTAAAGCATACACTTTACACGTAACATATATAAACGTACAACCTTGTTCTTGCAAAGAACGGCCTACCGAACGGATTGTCACGGCGCCATCAATCACAAACATCAATACTTGACTTTTTGACAGTTCAAATTTTTCTAACGTCTCCAGCGCCACCCTGGTAATTGTTTCGCTAGTACACTGATTTAGTCTTTTGCTAGCTAGTAACAGTGGAACTGTCGGTTTAAGAGGGTCCAGTACTCGTACTATAACATTTAAAATAGAATTTTTTTACAATCCGTCTCATCAATAGATAACCACAGCCGTGTACTTTTTAATTCACATTTCATCTTATTTACCATGTCTACGTGTACAATTGGTAGATGTAGATAGTTACATAACATTATGCGACTTGGTAACTTCACCTGGGTTTTGTACTTATTCCAGAATTCTCGAAATGGTTGTGTTTATCGAGTATGTGCAACGGAACATGACAGGCAATCAGCATTAATAGTAAATCAAACATAAACTGTGTTCTGTGTTATCGAAGGCACGCCATTTTTTTTAATTTTTATGGTGTACACTATTTACGTGAAGTCACAATCACGCTTATATAGAATATATATATACTTATACCATTATACAATTAGATAAGTAAAGCAAATAACATACATTAGTTTAAGGTTTCTTATGTAAAATATGAAATAATAAATAAAGTTTGTTAAACGGTAAACGGACTGGAGAAAGAGTTTCGCGGTCAAGGTGAATGCCGGCGACAGTAAGTATATCTGTACTCTACGACCATGATACATAGAAACGATTTGCAGCTTTAAATATCTTTCTTCACCCACATATTTATTTACTTTTATTTATTTGTTTATTTATTTCAGACACCATCCAACATTATTTGCATATCAATTATGGTATGGGAATACAGCATAAATGTAAACAAAAGAAAAAAGTATTAACTGACAAACATTACAACGTCTAATACATTGTAAGCAGCAAAAAAAGACAAAAAAAACACAGGATTTTTGTATTGAGTTCAATACTACAAATAAAAGTATTTAAATTATCTTGAACACAATGATATTTTTTCTATAAAACAAAATAAAGGGGAACATTTAGGTAAATTCCTTGGGGTAAATAGAACAAAAGAAATAAACAATAAAAACTAAACGTTAATGTAATTAAACCCTTGTGACTACTTTATAACGACACCAAGGTTCTATTAACTAAAAAGTACAACATGGCATTGCTCTACTTAGAAAAATAAAAGTGTATAATTATTTATACAGTTCATCCTTTTTAATGAAAGATAAAAACAGCACAATTTTGCACATTTTGTGACGTACTTACCACCACAATGCTTATTTGTGTGTGTGTGTGTGTGTGTGTGAAGTGTCACTTTGACACCCTTCAGTACAGTAGAGATACCTTGAACTTTTTTATTACGATAACGGTCTCGAGTGCTAGTTCCTGTTTTAAAGTGTAGGAATACCACTTTATTCTATCAGCGGTGTTATAGAAGCTAGGATAACTCAGTAAAGAAACGGAATACCACACATACAGACCGCCTCTGTATATGTAGTTGTCGTTTGCGTAGAAATGGATAACTTCACCTTATCTGCCGAAAATAATTCTCGGTGTTCAAGCAGATTTATATCTTTGCTTTAAATAAAAGGCAGAAGTTCAACTTCATTTAATCTATTTATTTAACACTGCTTCACAAAAGAATAAAAAAAAATAAATGTGTACACAACAGTTATATTATGATGCAAACGTAAATAGGAATCTATATTACTAACCAAAGAAAATCAAACAAGAGGTTATGTAATACAAAAGCGGTGATCGGTTATATCACGCACAGCTAAGTTACGGAAACTACTACTATGGTATTACTATCAAAGGTTTACTATCAGCAACTGCAAAAGCAAGCAAGTGGTAATTCGAAATAAAGCACAGTTACGACAGCTACTACTACTGGTATTTACAGCAAATGGTTAATGACTCTAGTCACTAATGCTTAAGACGGTATTACGGCAGACGGTCGGTGCAACAAGTATGGTCAGTGGTAAGCGGTAGCGGAGTGCAAACAAAACACAGTGCAGGTCAGGCCAGGGACAGACGGTATATAAGACTGTCTAATAGCGCACGTGCTATATATTTAGATTAGCTATTAATGTCCCTTGTTACGGCTACCTGTTTGTATATTACAGTCCGGGGCACCTAGTGAGATTCTTTTCAGAGATCGAGGTATAGAAACCTCACTAGTGTCACTTCCCGTGCACCCAATGAAATCTTTTTCAGATATCGAGGTATAAAGATTTCACCGGTGCTTTAATGCAACAAAGACTGAGATGGGACTCTTTTCAGAGATCGAGGTATAAAAGTCCTATCTTTACGTCAATATCAAATAAATATGACGACCGAATCCCGATGCCTGTTTAATTATATAGCACAGCAGTCCAGTTTTACTAACTCGCGTCTGAATTGCAAAACTGTCCCTTAAACTTATTGAGCCAGAGATATGCGTGAATGACTGGAGATGTTCGAGGTTAATTTTCGGTAGCTAATGATAGCTTAGAGTAATTGGTTATCAACTTAACTGCAAGCTTATTTCCTACACAAATTTAATTATAATGATTACGAGTATCGGATGGTACGGTTTTTGCATTACCTCCCAAGGCACCGAGTGAGATTTTTTTTCAGAGATCGAGGTATAAAAACCTCACTGGTGTCACTACGCGTGCACTTGATGAAATCTTTTTCACGGGCACTTTAAAACAACTACGACTGAGATGGGACTCTTTTCAGAGATCGAGGTATAAAAGTCCTATTTTTACGTCAATGCACAATAAAATGACACCCGACAAATTTCGCTGCTTGTCGTTGAATGGATAGCCCAACTTTGTCAATGAATCACGAAATTTCCCATATATCTCTGCCTTATTCATATCGCAGGTACTTCGGACAACACAATATCGCAGTAAATTCGGGCACAGACGGTAAAATGGCAGATACAAATAAAACAATAAAACGATCAAAATTATTCTTACCACTACTTAGTTGCGGAGTGCACTGGAGATCAGGAGCTGAGTGCTGCTTACTAGCGCACTCACCGGAGCAGAAGTGATTCTTCCAAGCTGTGTCCGCTGTTTTTTTCCCAACGGACGGCGCGGAAAGTTACGTAATTCTCTGCGCGAAAATCAAAAGTGCGGTTGTTGTAGAGGGGCAAAATTCTTTAAGCTAGCTTAGCGAAAAAACGGTAAACAAATTCTCTGCGGTATTTAATATAAACAAATTTTTATCAAATATACTAACGCTGTGAATCGCTTTCTTATAATTTTTAAACTATATTTCCGAAAAGAAATAATTTAAAACGGCCAAGTACTAATAGTTAAAAATAAATCAATTAATAACTTATTCGGTAAATTATTAAACAAATAGAAACATATTTATCACGAATACATGATTTTAACTTGCTTTTAAATCAAACTAAATTATATTAACCTACTTTCCTCTTACTTGATTGAGTACAAACACAATAAACGATTTATCATTTGAATCATAAACAACCTAAGATTATTCTGGAAAGAAACCGGTTTGAAACAATCATATTAGAGAAATGATTGCCGTTCGTAAAAATAACGAAAGGAGGCTTAAATAGAACCTTTTAATACACCAGAAGAGGCTATGAATTTATCAGACTAAAAATTAGAGCATTCCTTCGCCTGCATCGCAAATATGATAAAATAGTTCAGACAGTTTATCTAAAAAACCAAACTGTTTAGGTTTACACAAAAGAATACCATGTTCAAGTCTGTCGAATACTTTATTAAAATCTCTATAGATGACTTAAGAGGGTTAATCGAACCAGTGTTTGTAAGGTAATTTTTCAAAATTTATTTCTTCCATACGGTTTGGTCAAATTACACCAAATTTGGAGGATCAGTTGTTGAAAGTCTACTAGAGGGTACATGTATATCTATTTTAATTAATTTTCACATTATGTAGGGAAAATTTATACTGTAAATATAAGTTAAATTTGGACGTGAGTAGCTCCTGAATTATGATATCAATCGGTAAAATTCGAGGTAAAATTCATACATGTCGTCTAGAATGAATCTTCATAATTATGCTCAGCAAGTTTCAAATTTTTATTCCGTACCATTTGGTTAAAAAGAATTTACTAAATAAGTATCTTTGTCACTACAAGTGGAGCAAGGAAGTGTTACCTCTATCGGGAATCGCACCTCAATGAAGTCGGTGAATGAAACGTCCAGTGAAGGTATAGTCAAGAGCAAAATTATTCAGCGGCGCATGTACAAAAACTTTCTAGAGAGTGACACAGCTATCCGAAGCTTTTTCCCGACTAGGCCCCTTAACTATCAGAATCCACTGATTCGGAAATGTAGTGCGTTAAGCAAAAATAGACTTACTACTCATCTCATTCATTCTCTATCGAGCTTCAGCAGCTACTTTACGGTATAGTCATTAGATGGTCTTATCATATACAGCCTTGATTTATTCATCCGAGAGCTCAAGTCCATGGTTGTTATACTTTGCCACGGTCCAGTTATGTAGTTCTGATATGATCAAACGATCCACTTCTTTTTAACTTTGGCCAGTAGTATAAGAAGTTAATTATTATAGACTAATACAGTAATGAATTAAAGTTAATTTTAAGAAAATATAATGTTTATAATTAAATTTAGATAAGAACTGATTGTTTACTCCATTTCAAATATAATGGAACATTTTATTATGTCGAATATTCCGCTAAAATATGTGTCGTGATGTCGTGACATTATAGAGCGTTCTCAACCAGAATAGTTCAAGTCAAATGAGATAACTCTGCTATATAGATAAAACATGAGTGTCAGAAAAATCGTCCGATAAACGAGGTATTCATATAAAATAGTAGTTCTGCTAAAGTTGAATCAAATCCGTAACTTTTTAGCGTTTAAAATAATCTAAAAGAAAAAACTTCACAAAAGAGATTGATTTATTGTCAAACTTTTTTGTCTCTTGCGATATTCTTTTTAAACTCGAACGTGTCCCGTAAAATAAATAAAAGACAATACCAAATCGTTCATAAATGTTTCTTCAATTTTATTCAGATTACAAATAATATTACCCGATTTAACAGAATGACAAAATAAGAAACATTATCTTAATATTTAGTAATAAAATCTTCCATACTTTTAATATTCAAAATAAGAAATTACCTACTTTATTTTACATATGTTTATGTTCTTTTTGATTATGCTAACCCTTTAAAGCCTCGCGTTACCATATAGTAACACTATATATACTAAATGGATTCAGCGCTGAAAGCATAAATATGATATTCTCTCTGGAGATGACGCCATTAATGATGAAAACATCAATGAATGTTACTAGTTAGAAAAATCCGAAGTTGAATTTTTTTATTCGTGTGCATAAACCATGTACATAATATTTGAGTAAGTATAGCAACTAATTATATTTATGTATTTCTTTTTCCTTATTGCAACTTAGTTACAAAGCATGTCTCTTTTTATTGTTAGGTTAACATGAGTTTCTTGTATTGTTCGGCAAAGGAGGTGTTTATATTGCTATTGCCAAATGGTAACGACAGGATTTCATAGAGCACATATTTGCATTTCTAATGCTTGCAGTTTTTACTTTCTTATCCAAATATAAGGAAGTATTGAGGATTTGATTGATTTATACGTTTTGAACACTCCTGAATCCATTCTGACTATTTTCCGAATGATGTGTGCGTGTGTGGATGTGTGTGTGTGTATGTGTGTATCCGCGATAACTCAAAAAATACTAATGGGAGACTTCCCAAATTTGGCAGTTAAGATTGTCAACAACATTTTAGGTGGAACATAAAATTTGGTGAATGTAGTACCACTAGAAGAGACATAATGAATGAAAAAGCAAAAAGGTACAATTTCGGGAAAAAAATTAAAAATTTTTATTGCATTATTTGACTCATTATTAAATTATATTAGCAAAAACAAATTGTGTAAAATTATAATTTGTGGAGGCCGTAATATAAATTATTTATTTGATACCTATAAAGAAACGACTCTGTGATATCTTAGAAATGTATAATATTAATATGCGAATTAATGAACCTACAAGATACTCTGTAAACTGTAATATCTGTATTGATTATATTATTTGCAGTAATTTTTTCAACACTACATATTATGACTATAATAAATAATTCTGAAAATAAATCCAAAGCAGTTTGGTCAGTAATTAACAATATCAGTAAAGACACTACTAAGAATAATAAAATTCGTGAAATGACAATAGATAATAGCACTGTACGTGATGACAAATTAATTACTGAGAATTTAAACAAATATTTCATTAATTGACCTAAACAATTAAATGACAATTTAGATAGAGAGATTGAGGTACCTGCATCTAATTATAAAACCAGACGCGTTAATTATATTTCAACCATTTTTCTTAAACCAGTCAGTTAATGTGAAGTTTTTAACATTATTACGGGTTTAAAAAATTGTAATTTATCGAGTTTTGACAATTTAAGTGCAAAACTAATTAAGCAATCTGCACATTATATTGTAGGACCCTTAACAAATTTAATAAATCGGTCTATGGCTGAAGGTACATTTCCACAAATTCTAAAAATTGCAAAAATAATAACCTTAAGAACGGTGATCATACTTTACCTGAGAATTATTGCCCTGTTGCAATACTATCAACCATATAAAAAATTTTAGAAAGAGTAATATTCAATAGAATTGTACAATTTGTTTCACAATATAATATACTTAGTATTGTCAACATGGATTTCGTAAAGCTAGAACTACTGAAACCGCTATTTTAAGTTTTATTGTTAATATTTATGAAAATTTAAATAATGGTAAAAAATGCACTGGCTTATTTATGGACCTTAGTAAAGCCTTTGACTTAATAAATCATAATTTACTGTTAGAAAAACTATCTGTATACGGATTAATAAAAAAAATCCAAGACTGACTCAAATGTTATCTGTCATTTCGAAACCAAATAGTATTAATAAACGTTGTTAAATCTAATAGTCAAATTATTTCATATGGGACCACCACATGAAATAATTCCCAGGACTCCGTCCTGGGACCTTTGCTATTCTTACTATATGACTTACCTCATAATGTTTCAAATAAAAACAACTTGTTTATGTTTGCAGAAGACAACTCTTACCTGTGTAGTACAAAATCTTTAACAGACTCTATTGATAACAACTCAAAATGAGAATCAAAAGTTAACTGATTGGTTTAAAAAAATAAGCTATTTTTGAATATCTCAAAATCAGTCCTTATTAACTTTACACCCAGAATATCTCGAATCGTGGAATGTAGTTTATTAAAAATTGATGGAAAGACTATTGAACAAGTTGATTCAGCAACATTTCTTGGTGTAAATATAGATAATGCGCTTAATTGGGAATTTCATGTCAATATTATTTCTAAAAAACTGACATCAGTATGCTATGCAATATATAGGTTGCAGAAGATTGCTAGTACAGAGACTATACTGTCACTACTATGCATACTTTTTTTCTAGAATATTGTACGAGATTAGCTGCTAGGCATTTTTTTCAAATGCACAAAGAATTTTTAAAATACAAAAAATGCTGTAAGAAACATGGAAGGAATTTCAAGATTTCCTTCATATTGAGACATATTTAAAAACATAAAAATATTGCCCTTATTTTGTATTTATATATTACAAACTCTGCTCTATGTCAAAAATAATTTAAGCACATTTATAACAAATAATTTTAACCATGATTATAATACCCGTTCAAGTGATGATTTAGTAATTCCTTACCACAATCTATCTAAATATAAAAATAGTCCTCAATACATGTGCATAATGTACAATAAGCTACTATTGGAAGTTAAAAATTTAAATAAGCGTGATTTTCATCAAACTTTAAAAGACAAAATGTTATTACTCGGTACAAGAATTTATAGAAGACGATAACTTTTCTGTAAATGTAGGTATATATAAATATGTATTTATGCAATTATATCTATATATCTCTACCTACGTATACATATATATGTCTTTACATCCCCCCAATATCCATTTGGCATGATGACGGTCTCGGATGCTAGGGCCAGGCAGGACTATTGCCTTTTTACCCTAGTCATCGCTGTAGACCTGGACCGGCCTCGTGCAGGGCGGGTTAACTTACTTTACGAACGGCCCCACTCACAAATGTGAGCGGTGCCGAAGATTTCGGTCAACCTCCCTGGGTCCTGGCTGATGAACCCTGCTGGCTAGGGCCTCTTCTGGCGCTCTTCTGTCTTCGTCTTCTTTCTTCGCCAGCTTGTCACCCCCGGGGGTAGTCATCTGTCTGTCAGGGACTGTGTGGATATTCTGTGACTTGGGATTGACTGCCAGTACACAAAGTGTCAATTGACACATTGCCATCTGGATCATCGGACAAGGTGAGGATGAACTGTGTAGCTCTAGGAGGTGAAGGCCTAAGTGCTTTCTTAGCACTTTCGTCCTTCACGGAGCCAGGGGGACAACGGGCACTGGTCGGTTTACTGACCGGCGCCCGCAAGGTTTGTGGGAGGGTGGTTGGTCGTGTCATGTCTTTTCAGTGGGTTTGGTCCATCTGTAAGGAAAGGATTAGTTATACTTACCCGTTATCCAGTAACTGTACCTTCGGCCTCTTGTGCCTCGGTGCGTCGGCCGGATCATAGGAGGTGGCCTCCCTGATCAGCGGGTTCCTGTGCTCCTCAGCTAAGGTGTACAGTTTCTTCGCTCTATCCCGGATGATTTCGGTGACTGGTGTGTACTCCAGGTCCCTGAAGATGTCAGCGTTTCTAACGTACCATGGCGCGCCCACCGCTGTCCTGATGGCCACGTTTTCCACGGCTTGGATCTTCTTCAGATAGGTCTTCGCTTGGTATCCCCATGCTACGGAGGCGTAGGTCAGCTGTGGTCTGATGAGTGCTTTGAGTAGCAGAAGCTTGTTTCTCAGACTGAGCCTGCTCTGGTTCCCTACCATCGGGTAGATGAGAGCTCTCGTCCGCTTGGCCTTTACCACGATGGCTTCGGTGTTCTGTCTCCATGTCAGGCCTTTATCCATGATTACGCCAAGGTACTTGACGGAATCGTGCCATTGGATGTCCTCGCCGAACATGGAGACGTGTCCTGTGGGGGGTTTCCTTGCGTCCTTTCCTGAAGAGAATCGTCTGGCTTTTCTCGGCGTTGACTGCGACTTTCCACTTGATACACCATTCTTCCAGAAGAGAGGCTGCCTCTTGGAGTCTTCTGGTGGCTGTTTCCGCTCTCCAGGATCTGGCCGTGACAGCCGTGTCGTCCGCGTAGAGTGCCATTGCGGTGCCTTCGGCCCTTGGGAGATCAGAGGTGAAGACAGCGAACAGATGGGGTGACAGCACAGAGCCTTGGGGGACTCCGGCTTCCATCGGTCGATACGTGGACACACAGTCCCTGATCTTCACTCGCATCTGTCTCCCGTGCAGGTATGATCTAACTAGTTTGACGAGTGCAATGGGATAACCCATACTCATCATTTTAGCTAGTAGACCATCGTGCCAGACCCTGTCGAAAGCCTTCGCAACGTCCAGGAGTAGTGCCGCCGTGACCTGTCTTTGGTTGAAACCTTTGGTGACTTCTTCGGTGATCCTGAGCACTTGGAGTTCCGTACTATGTCCTGTCCTGTACGCGAACTGTTCATCCGGGATGATTTGGAGCTCTTCGGTTTCCTCTTCTATTCTTCTCAAGATGACGCGCTCGGCTACCTTGCTCACAGCTGAGAGTAGGCTGATGGGCCTGTAAGAGGAGGGAAAGAGTAGTTCCTTACCTGGCTTCGGGATGACTATGACGTCGGCCTTCTTCCACCTGTCCGGAAAGTATCTGAGCCTCAAGATCCCGTTGATGATATTCATCAGGGCTGCCACCCCTTTGCTGGGTAGCTTCTTGAGGGCGATGTTTCCGATCTTGTCACATCCAGGAGCTTTCCTCGGCTTTAAGCTCCTTAGAATCTCCTTGACCTCCTCTGGAGTGGTCGGACGGATGTGATCATCGTCTGGCAGGCGGAGCATCCGACGCACTCTGCGTTCCACGTCATCAACCCAGTCCTCGTCCTCATCATCGAGTTGGTTTTCCCTACACTGCAGTTCCAAGCTGTCCGCAAATGCTTCGGCTTTTTCCTGGCAAGTGTAGACAATCCCATTCTCTCCGTGGATTGGGGACATTGGTTTCGGCCTGTTCCGCAGAGCACGCTGGGTGTTCCAGATGCTCCTGTCCTGTGGGTCCAGTGATTCCAGGTGACGCTGCCATCCTTCTTGACGGTGTTCCTGGAGGGAAGCTTTGACTCTCCTGTTCAGCGTGTTATACGCGTGCCTGTCCTCAGGGAGTCTAGTCCTTTGGGCCCTTTTCTTCGTCCTTCGTCTGTCCCGAATCAGCTGCCTGAGGTCCTCCGTGAGGTTTGCCATCGGCGTTGGTGCCCTTCTGGTCTCTGTCTCTGTAGTGCTTTCCTCCATCGCTTCCTGGATCTGGTTTTCCAGGGAGGTGATGGCCCCTCTCCACATCTTCCTCGGATTCAATCCTGGGAATATGTGCAATGTTCCCTTTGCAGTGCTGCACGGAACAATTCCCAGTCTGTCCTCCTTTTGACGAAGGTCCCAGTGTCCACATCATCCTTCTCTCCTAGGTCCAAGAAGATCGGATTATGCTCGGTGGAACCCTCCGTCCTGGTAGAGATTTCCGCATTGAGGGTCATCTCCTTCATTATAGCGATGTCCAGTACATCCGGTCGGTGGATCCCATTGTCGTGCGTCGGCTCGTCCGGTCCTAGTGCCTGCATGTTGCCAGCGTGTCGTCCCAGGAATCTCAGCAGATCTCGTCCTAGAGTGTTGGTGACTCTGCTGTTCCATTCCTGTGACTTGGCGTTCAGGTCCCCTATGGCAAGCACCTGAGTCTGGTCCTGGAATATTGCATCCAGGTCCGTGTCCAGGATCCGGCATCGGGGCGGCTGATAACAGGATACCACTTGAATGTCGCCATTTCGTGCCGTTGACACTACTACGGCGGTGGCTTCCAGGTTTTCCATGTCCGGCAGCACGATTGGATGGTGGTCGATCGACTTCTTTACCAGCAGGGCTACTCCTCTCATCGGCCTTGGTCCAGCGTAGTCCTTCCTGTAGACATGGTAGCCAGGGAAGTTGGCTGGCTTCAGCGGCGTCATCTTCGTTTCCTGTAGTGCCAACACGTCTATGTCGTACCGGGCTAGGAGTTCCTCCACTTCAAGTTTTCTTCCTTGTAGCCCGTTAACGTTCCATGAGGCGATCTGCAGGAAGTTCGGCTTCACCTGAGAAGACATTACAGATTAGTAAAGCCTGGCATCTGTGCAAAAAATGCGCTCATTGCTGAGCACATTTGCTGCATCTGTTTGAGCACCGCGGTGAGGTTTTGGGCCTCCACGGGTGCTCGTTGTTGCCTGGCAGGGCCGGCGCTCGGCCCTGCATTACCTTGAGCTACCCTTGCGTAGCTCAGCCCGCTGGTGGCGGGTCTTTTGGCCTCCCTCGGTGGCTGTTGGGTCCTTGGAGCCTGCTTCTGGGGGCCCGCGGGCTTCTTGGGATATTTGGGACATCCTTTATAGCTGGCCGGGTGCGCTCCCTGGCAGTTTGCGCACCTCGCTGCGACGTCCTGCTTCTTTTTGCAGTCCGCTGTCCGATGGGCCTCGCCGCACTTCACACACTTGGCCTGTGCGGTGCACCTACCCTGTGCGTGGCCGAAACGCTGGCATCGGTGGCACTGGGTGACGCTCTGTTGCGCCCTTTGTCTCTCTGTGCGGACTACTAGGTAGCAGCACCTCGTTACCTCCAGGATCTTCTCCTGGTCCAGTGGCACTTGGACCAGTACCAGTGGGATCTCCATCTTGGTCCTCCTCGACGTCATCCGCTGGACAGAGATCGGCGAGAATCCCTTGTCTTCCAGGTCTTTCTTGATCTCTTCGCAGCTTACGCCACTAGGGATGCCGCGTATCACTACCCTCAGGAGCCTCTCTTCAGGGAGCGCGTAGGTGTGGTACTCCCTTTTCTCCTGTGTGAAGATTTTTGTCATCTTCCTATAATCTTCACTCGTTGATGGGTCGATGGAGATGCCTTCACCAACGACGCGGGCCTTCTTGAAGTTGACGTTTGCCTCGCGCAAACGTCTGCTTACCACCGTCCACGTTTCCTTTTTCCTAAGGACGGAAAAAGAAAAAAAAAAAAACATCGTGCATTTATAATTATAAGTCCCGTATTATTTTTCGTTATACATTATGTTTTAGATTATAACCATTTATTATTGTTTATCTTTTAACTGCATGTAACATTATTTTTATTATACTATTTTTTAATTGTGTTGAAGAGCATTGGAAACTTTGTCAAGCTATCTGACATGTCTTACATCATGCTGTATGGTTTTTTGGACAATAAAGTTTTTTTTTTCGGAATTTCCGATCCCGGTCAGTCCTCCCGTGGCCTCCAACGCCTCATGGGAGTCGCGCCGGCGCATAAACTACAACCACTCCCCACATCCCGTAGGGTTAGTGACTATAGATACCAGAATGATGTGACCTAAGCAGACGGAGAGAACCCAGAATGACCGCCTTCTGCATTTGGCCTGTCAGCCACTCGGCTGATTTTTGGCAGGCCGGTATGGTCTTCAGTTACGAGAATAGCGTAGGCTTTATCCATCCGATTACACCGATTATTAGGACGGCATTTTTACCAAGTAGTCTGGGTACAGCACGTACAACTCGTACCGAAGATAGCGATATTTGGTCCGTTTCTCCTCCTCCTTCAAGGTGATGTTTCTCTCCGCAGGTGCCGAGAACTCGATGACATACATCACCTTGGGTTGATGGTCGAGGAGGACTATGTCAGGCTTGTTGGCTTGGATTAGCCTGACAGTTGGGAACGAGTAGTTCAACTATTCCGGCATTTCTCGTTCTCGACAACGGACTCAATATCTCCGGGGACGTAAGGCAGCACTGGTGTCTGGTCTACCTCATACGAGTGCCTTAGATGGTAGTATAGCACTCATAAAGCCGCGTTATGTCGGTGGATGTAGGCCGAAATCGCATATATGGGGCATGCAGAAAGTAAGTGCATGAGCGATTCCGGCGCCTGATGGCAGGTCCTGCAGTTGATATCAGGAACCTCTACACGCCACACGCGACTCCGGTAGATGAAGGTGTTGATAACACCATCTTGGCAGGCCATAATGAATCCCTCGGTCTCCGACTCAAGCCCTGCTAACCTTAGAAAGGCGAAGGTCAGCCTGATCGATGAACCAAGTGTTTCTATGTTCTTATAGAAGACACCATGCTGGTTAAAAGGGTTAATGTTTATTTATCACGTAATAAAGAAATGGAAGAAGATCTTCACAAAGGCGATTCGCAAGATTTGATAAATGTACACATTATTATGGTGTGTACTTGATTATGGAATACATAGATATTATTCAGTGCCTACTTATGTTATATGCATAATAACAGTTCTGTGTGTTGTATATAAGGAGTTTCAGTAATAGGACATATTATGGACCAAAAAAGCAAATACTTTGTTATAGGCATGTGCCTAAAAATGAACCATTTCCAAGATACAGGGTGTGTAAAGTATTGCCAGAAAATAATTTTTTATTTTTCAGTAACTATTGTAGTAAAAGTGACAAAACTTGGGATGGCAGTCAGATCCACTGAAATTGAAACTGTTTCTAAATGTCAATTTTATTATCATATTCATCTCAAATAGTTTCTGATTGAAACAAAAGAAAAAAAAATCTTGGAAACGATTCATTTCATGTCCATAACTTTATTTCTCTTATTTTGGCCTGTAGTATATCCTGTAGAAGTTTGGCATTCTATTTTTTAAACACTCTGTATACAACATACACACACAGAAATGTTTAATTTTATGCTTTGATACGGTTACAGATATTTTAGATGGAGTTTTATTAGTTGTATTTATGCATCCAGGAACAAAACACCATTTTCTTGCCGATATATATTTCATTTAATACACTTATCCATGCAGAGAAGTGTGTTCTGTCCACATCGGACTATGACTGCTGAGTTATTAGAACTAGCTCAGTAAAATTATTTATTTATTATGGGCACTTATGTAAATGTACATTTAATCTGTACTATGGGCAGCGAGCCAGCGTGCATGTGACGTCATGCCGCTCGCCTCTTTTCTAGCCTGACTTCGCTGGATCAAGTTCTATTGCGAATAAATTTCTGAAAAAATTTATTTAATTTTTTTTTACTGTTACAGTGATTTTTACTACTGATAGTGATAAATCTTTCAGCTGAAATCATGGGTTTGTGGACAGACTTCTTAGAAAGTATGGTTGTTTTAATTCACCACAAATGATAATTTAGTGTTAATACCTAACAAAATCCAAATTTTGAGACCCAATCTGAATCAAGATTTTGTTCCAGTTACAATTTAGCTACAATCTAGAAAGAATATAGTCGATGTTTTACTACTACTGCCCCTAAGTACGCTACTGTTGCGCCCCCTTTAGCCAAATCCTAAAGTCGTCACTGTTATTGAGTCATTTACACAACGTACAAAATGTTTTATCATTTCCTGATTATCAATTTTGGTGAACGTTTCATCAGTGATGGGACCCATCACTATCACTACACTATCAACAGTATCAACGATAAACAATAATGATTAACCATTTAGTTTACCGCATTTTAGAGCTCCTGCAAAGAGCGAATAGAAATCTGACAACTCTGACTAATACTTAACTAGAGATTAGGATACACTACTTTTGAGAAAAAATGACAAAAATAATTCTTTGCATTTACGAAGTATATTATCCTCTCCTAACATTACATGTTAAGAGTGGTAACAATAATGTTTTATTTCCAAAATTTCATGGTGATAAAGTATTTCATAAGCTCGATAGCCAATATCTCGAAAACGAAACAAGAACATATTATTTATACAAACTTTTTCTTATCTTGACAATTTTAACACGCTGTTGCCTAAGAATTTCGGAGACACCCTTTATACGCGTGAGTATAAAAAAATTACAGCAATTCTTAGCTATAAGATCTTCACGGATATTTTAACATTCAACCGAAAGTTCAAGGGTGAAAACTATAGATAAAAATAGATAGTAAGGATAAAAATACTTTAAGTGACGTAATGGCTTTCTGATATTAAACAGGTAAACTTTTTAAAGGAGTTGAAACAAGTGATGTGGAAACCAGTTTCAATAAGAGGACAGTTTTATAATAAATATGTGTATAAGCGAAAGTTGTGTTAGGGAATTAAATGTTTATGTTAATTAATTAATACAGGTAAGTAAAATTTCAAAGGTCAATGAATCCTATGGTCCGGAGTGGCTTTTTTATGTAATGCACAGATGATTTTAGAGACAGTGAAAGATACTATATTTATAATTTGGCCAATTTTCAAGTGGTGGTTATTATTCATATTGTATAACTTAGGACCACGTTATAAATATTTAGTTACTCTAACTGGAAAATAAATCAAACTCAAATTTGTTTAAACGGTGATGTATTTATTTTGAGAAAAAGTAGTTAATTTTCAGAAAATTAAATATCATCTTTTTTAAACGTCGATCAAAAATATATAATAAAGCAGGTACAGGTCATGTAGGATATATTTTTAGAAACTGAAGAGAAAATCATAATATATCATCCTGCGAAATCCAACGAAATTTGAGTCCCAAAAACAACTTCATTGTGCCTACTAAAAAAAAAACAATCCAAACACCACAAAATTAGGATTAGTCGCCACTGAAGGTATATATTATTTATTTGTAATCGTCATGTAATGTCACATTTACCTTCAAGAAAGGTTATTATTTTTTTTTTTTGATTTCCCGACGCTGGACGGTTCCCTCGTGGACTCCGACGCCAGCACATTAACCAGAGCTACTCCCCACATCCCGCAGGGTTAGTTACTGTAGATTCCAGAATTGTGTGACTTAAGCAGACGGAGAGAACCCAGAATGACCGCTTCTGCATTTGGCCTGTCAGCCACTCGGCTGATTTTTTGGCAGGCCGGTATGGTTTTCAGTTACGAGAGCAGCATAGGCATTATCCCTCCGAGTACACCGATTATTAGGACGGCATTTTTACCGAGTAGTCTGGGTACAGCACTTGGAACTCATATCGGAGATCGCGATATTTATTCCGTTTCTCCTCCTCTTTCAAGCTGACGTTTTTCTCCTCAGGTGCCGAGTACTCGATGGTGTACATCATCTTGAGTTGATGGTCGAGGTGGACTATGTCAGGCTTGTTGGTTTGTATTAGCCTGACCGTCGGGAACGAGTAGTTCCAGTAAATCCGGCATTTCTTGTTCTCGATAACGGACTCAATATCTCAATATTATTATTATTATTATTATTATTACATTTTTTTTTTCAGAATATTCGATGCCGGACAGTCCTCCCGTGGCCTCCGACGCCTTACGGGAGTCGCGCCGGCGCATTAACCACAGCCACTCCTCACAT
Organism: Rhamnusium bicolor; assembly: GCA_029963845.1. Taxonomy (NCBI): domain Eukaryota; kingdom Metazoa; phylum Arthropoda; class Insecta; order Coleoptera; family Cerambycidae; genus Rhamnusium; species Rhamnusium bicolor. The sequence goes on from JANEYF010004221.1 coordinate 213,568, forward strand.
CCAGCAGGGTTAGTGACTGTAGATACCAGAATCTTATGCCCTAAGCAGACGGAAAGAACCCAGAATGACCGCCTTCTGCATTTGGCCGCCAACCATTCGGCTGACTTTTGGCAGGCCGGTATGATCTTTATTTCCGAGAGCAGCGTAGGTTTTATCTCTCTGAGTACACCGATTATTAAGACTACTATTTTTACCGAGTAGCCTGGGTACAGCACTTGCGGGTATCAGTGAGCTCTAGAGGATGTTCCCCATCAGCTGCTAATTGCCGCGGTGGAACTGCGGCTCGCAGTTCTTCCAGCTGACGGGGTGCCCTTACGTAACCTGTCCTGCACAAGAAGGATACTTGATCTCTCAGATGTTGTTGAGAGAAGGCGTGATGCTCTGGATGCATTTCGCACCAAAGTGCATGCAATCGCGTCATGTATACCCTTCGCACAGGTTCGCTACTCTCGCGGCAGATCAGCAAGTCATCCCGAAATTCCCTCGTCCACTTAAAACGTCCGTGTTCATAGCCATTGTTGTCGTTGATGAGACCCTCCCGCCTCTCTGTGACCCCCAAGTTATAAGAAACTAGGAGTAGTAGGGGTACTAGGTGGCACGATCAAACAGTATCTTGCATAATGTGGATTCATCCGGACATAGGTACTAAAAATGCACAGTTAAAATGTCACAACCTATTAAGCCGACGGAAGCTGCAGTAAATTCTTGGATTTGCGATGTTGCTGATTTACAATTTGATGGGAGACAATTTTATTTCACTATTTGTAACAAAGCAATTTGGTGGTCATGCGACATAAATATTAATAGACATATTTCCTCAGAAAACCACTTATAGTGACATGCAACATAATTTTAACTTAGATTCAGTGGAATTTATGATAGGATGTAACATACCGTGGTCGAAACCAGACAATTTCTGGAAAAATGTATTAGTGCCAAATAAAGCAATGTTAACGTGCCTTCGGTGTCTACACTAAGAAACAAATATTTATCAACGGAGTGTGAAAATATTAGACAGAAAATTTCTTCTGAACTTAACAGGAAGTACATCTGGATTAGCGTGGACGAAACTACTAATGTTTGCGAATGTTTTAGTGGATGTATTGGAGGAAAATTGTTCGATGAGCGGGCACTTGATTGCCTCTAAAGTTTTAAAAACTACAAATTCTCGCACTATAGCGGAGGTAGTGAATTCAAGTCTACAAGAGTTTTGGGGTGACAAATATGCAGAAGTTCTTATTATTTCTTATCGATGGAGTGAAATATATGAAAGCTGCTGGAAGAATTTTGAAGGAAACGTATTAGAATATACTTCATGTAACATATTTAGTACATGGGCTTCATAGGATTGTTGAAGCTATTAGGGGGTGCTACCCTAATGTTGATAATTTGATACCTAGCGTAAAGAAAGTTTTTCATAAAGCACCAAGTCATGTACGGTTATTTCATGAAATTCTACCAAATACTCCATTACCTCCATAGCCCATTTTAACACGATGGGAAACTTGGCTAGAGGCAGCATCGTACTGTTACTGTCATTTTGAAAATGTGAAATCCCCTAATATAACAGTTAAATCCAAATGACGCAGTTGCTATTTCACAGGCGCAACAGGCTCTTATGAATCCAACTATTTAAGAAAATCTGGAGACCATACACGGAAGTTTTTCACGAATTCCTCTAGCCATACGGGACCTTCAATATTAATAATATACTTTTATTCTTGTAACCGGCAGTGAAAAATGCTTGTGTGTATAGTTTACTGTTAAGTACATCCCCCTATACCTCCAGTTCTATTTGAGTGAGTGTTTATAATAAATTGACTTGTTCAACTTTGGATAATACGGAATTCGCTAAAAAAATTTCAAGGTAAGATATCGTTTCATATATGCATGCAAATCTGACACATAACCACCTAAAACCAACCCTGGTTTTACGTCATATCCAATTGGTAAATCCTACCTCTAGTCTTATATAGAGTGAAACATTACGAAGAATTATAGCCACCCTTTATTTTTTTACATTGTGAATAGAGTGTATTAGCCAAAACTTTAAACCATGAATAAGGGCAGGTAATAGTTTGACATGCACCTACTGCATTATAATTAATATGTAAAAATAAGAGAGGTGTGGATAAATTAAGGCGCATTTTTCAAGATATCTTTAAAGTGGCTACAGAAAGGAGAAATGTTAGATGTGCAGATACCAAAAATTTGCGAATTTAAATTTTCAATAAGTAGCTTTAAGCGAAATTTCAATTTATTTACATATAAACAATTAGGACATAATAACAAACCCCACAAAACCCCAAAAAAACTTGAATGATTTATAATTTTGGAGCAAATACAATTGGAAATATTGATAGATGTTGCAACAAATGCTGGACGAATTTGTTTTACATCTAGTGGGAAACGAAGAATACTTTGAACAAAATATATCACATGTCACGTTTGAACGTGTTTCCGAAATACAAGAAATGTCACACTGTGAATAACAAAATAAATAATTTTTTTGCATTAAATATTGATATAATCTTATAATCCTAAGTATTACGGTATCCATATATTAAATGGTACAGATTTCGGAAATAAATTTTATAACTCATTTGGGTGAGGCTAATTTAAACTTATTTAACTTAGCATTTATCTTATATCCGGCAACCTTAATAGCGAGTCTATTAGAGAATATAGGAGCTAATGTATCAAAGACTCTGACATTTAAGATGTATACTGCAAGTTCATTATTGAAGTTTCTTGGCCTTTATAGAATTTTCGTTTTCCTTTTATTTATAAATACCGGGTGAATAAAAAAACGCGTCCTTTTTAAGACGTAATAGCTCTGAAGAGAATTAGGTTCTTAGAGATAACAAATAACAAATAACAAATAACAAATAACAAATAACAAATAACAAATAACAAATAACAAATAATAAATAACAAATAATAAATAACAAATAACAAATAACAAATAACAAATAACAAATAACAAATAACAAATAACAAATAACAAATAACAAATAACAAATAACAAATAACAAATAACAAATAACAAATAACAAATAACAAATAACAAATAACAAATAACAAATAACAAATAACAAATAACAAATAACAAATAACAAATAACAAATAACAAATAACAAATAACAAATAACAAATAACAAATAACAAATAACAAATAACAAATAACAAATAACAAATAACAAATAACAAATAACAAATAACAAATAACAAATAACAAATAACAAATAACAAATAACAAATAACAAATAACAAATAACAAATAACAAATAACAAACTTTATTCATCCAGTAGATCATACAAAAAATGATATAGGATACGTCAATTAAAAACATGAAATATGCAAATGAAAAGAAAGAAAGAAAAATGAAAAACAATAGTGATTAAAATATAACAGAAGAACCATATTTTTAATTTTAAGATTGTAGATATTCTTGAACAGAATAAAAACGATTTGTTAGAAGGACTTCTTTAACAGCGATGATAAACTTTTTACATTATTTATTGACTTTACTTTAGCATCCAGTTTATTGTATAGTACAGCACACATGTAGTATGGGTCGGATTTGTACAATTGCAGTCGATGTAAATCGTATTGCAGATCAAGGCCATAACATGTAGGATACAGATGGTTAGAGTTTTGATATGTAAATGTGTTTTTTTTACGAAACATAATAATTCCAAAATATATAAACACAGCAAAGTTGAAATTCTTTGCCGTATACAAGTATGTTTACATGATTCCCTATATTTTAGTCCATAAATGAAACGTATTGCCCTTTTCTGCAATACAAAAACACGATTTGCAGCAGATGCACTAGCCCAGAAAATCACTCCATATCTTAAACGAGACTCAAAATTGGAGAAATAAAATGTTTTTACAACAGTGACACTACAAATGTTAGATAGCCTATTTATAGCAAAGCAGTTACTGGCACACTTTTTGTCGATAAAGGGTGGAAAATCACCTGCAAAATCACCTGCAAAATTCCAGTACATTTTTTTAGATAAATAAAAGAAGTTTCTTGAAGTCTTGCTTTTAATTTAGTGTTTTACACCATGTTTTGGGTTTATAAAATTATGGTAGGGTTACATCACCATCAGATAAACCAAACGGTAGTCCACTGCTGTTTGTTGTGATTTTGGCGTATTTAATTACAATTTCCCATAGGTGTATTGTTTTACCTTAACTTTTTACGAAATTTATCCAAATCCAATTTATCAATTACTATAAGTGGTTATCAAAAGAAACTACTGGATTTTCAGAATGATCAGCGTAGTGTTATCGATGCTATTAGAAAATTAATAAACACGATTTTAAAATCAAAAAACGAAGAAGTGGTATGTCCAAAATTACTACTAATGGTCAGTACCAATTTTTATGATAAAAAAATGTTAAATCTGTCTCAACATGTTTTCTTCTCCCCAAGTATCGTTTGATTAAATTGCTCATACTATTTTGTTTATCAGTTTGTTCAGTTACAACTGATTAAGTTCAATTCGAAGGTGTGGCTAAGGTGGTTGTTCATCTGAGGAAGGCAAATAATGATGTGTATGGATTAAGTCTGCTCCACTTGTAGTGGGAACAAACATCAATACTCCACATAAGAAATCTAGACGTACATCATTTGCTTTAGGACAATATTAGAAAGAAAGAGGAGGTATGAAGTAGTTTACAAATTAGGGTAAGAAGATGATGTTTGAACTTACTGAAAGAAACTTTACTCTAATTAGTAATTTGGAGAAGGCATGAAAAAAAAGAAAATCAGATGCTGAAAGACAAGAGAAACAATTATAAAGAAAGACATACATCGAAAAAATAAGAGACAAGTTATAGAAGTACCGACTTTTACAAAATTTCTCTCAAATTACTTTCTTCAATTAATAGATGATTGTCAGTATTCCGTCGAATTTCTGAACTTCCAGAAACGGGCAAATAACAAGATAACTCGCAGAGCTGAAGAATCAGGATGATTAAAGTGGTTGGCTGGTAAGAACTAATTAAATATCAGTTCAGACATTTAGAAAACAAATATCGCTTTGTAAATGTCCAGGTCGTAATCTCGAAAACTGATGATGTCATAGAGGAAAAATTGCAAAAAAACACAGAGCGTTGTATATATTTTACGTCATTACGATGACTTGGAATTTATACATTGCTTGTTCTTTTATTGTCGAGCATTATTTGGATAAACAATGTAATAGTTATTTAAATAACAAAACCGGAAGACCCAGTATAGACGTGTGTTGCGTACAACATTTTTTCTGCAACCATTCTTGCTAATCTCAAAAACGCTTTTTTAAATTTGAAGAAAATTCATAGAATTCAACTGACAGATGTCAGAGCTTATCAGATCACTGTTGTCTAATGTGCTAATTCGGTATGTACCTATCCTACCGTTATCATCAAAAACCAACATGAGGGATTGGTAAGAATTTTACCAATCCCTTTTGTCACTTTAGCGTGCTAGATCAGTAAGTATGTATTTTTCACTCAAATAAATTACCAAAAACGGTTAACTTTCCAGACGGCTGCTAAAAAAATAAATAAGCAATTAATTTTATCCAAAGAGGAAATTTGAAATTTTATGTTTAAGAGTAATTTTATTACATGTAATTATTAATTCAAATATATTTCAGATTAATAGAAAAATAATAATGATTTTATTAACATGTTAGATATATAGTGTCAAAAACGACCTGTCTTAAATGGGTTTGATAAAACAGAATAAAATAATAGTTTAGCCATCGTTTATTACACTATATGTTTTTTGTTTGATTTTCGGTCTTCTTTTATATAAAATTATGGATATATATATATATATATATATATATATATATATATATATATATATATATATATATATATATATATGTATATGTACATATATATATATATATATATATATATATATATATATATATATATATATATATATATATATATATATATATATATATATATATATATATATATATATATATATATTAATCCTCCTAAATATTGAATAAATCAAGGCCTAAACCGAAAGGGCTTTTTCATTTGTCAGAAAACTTAATTGAGTGAATTTACCCTTATTTCTTGAACTTAAATAACTAAACTGGGCCAGTGGAGTTGATTTTACCGGCAAGTCTATTCGAGGGCTGATAAGGGTAAGATTATTGTTTTAGGAAGGTTTCGGATTTTATTTGTGGTATTGCTATTTATATATTAATTGTTTTATTGTTGTATAAGTTAAACATATATTTAATTATCATGTTGTCTATCATTCTTTATCGACATTTTTGTGTTGGGATTTTGTTCTAACTGTTCTTGTTCTTTTCATATAGAGGAAAAAGAGGTATAACTTAGGAAATTTTGTCTAACTTACGGTTTTTTACATAATATTGTGAAGATTTTATAAATGCATAGAATGTTGAAAATTGTGCTAATTTATGAATGGGTCAAAAACTCAAGATTTTATTTCAGAGGATATTTTCAAATTATTTCAGACGTAAATTTTCAGAACAAACTAAGACATTTATGAAACTGTAAATTTGTAAAAAGTAAACGTTTAGTAAAATTTTAAATACAGTATGAAATATTCCATTATCGAAACAGATTTTTTCTTTATTATCCATTGATGGCAAGTAGTATATCTCATCCACGATTAGAAAATATAAGACTTTTTACGTTTCTATATCCGTAGTTTACGGCCTTATTAAGAAATTAAGAATATCAAGGTCATTGTTTACATTTTGAGCGCGTACAATTCAAAAAATTATGTTTCACTTTCTCATAGTATAAAGAAGTATATTTTATGTTTTTTATATTGTTGTACTCACATACATGCTGTGTCCAAAAAAAACGGATCAAGTCGTAGCAGTTTTATTTATCATCTGATTCCAATAAAATGATTCAAGGACAACATATATTAGCGTAATTTGTCAATTTTTTTAAATCGCAATATTTTTTTAATTAATTTTTGTAGAGATTTTTTTCATCGCAAAAAAAACCAAGTTGTTGATATTGTCACGTATACCCTGTATAGTGTACCAAACTTTAAGAGCTTATAGTAGGACCCAAAATAAGAAAAAGGTCATATATAAAGGTAAACCCTAAACTCCTTCCTAAGGAAGAAAAGGTATCCGAAAACTAGGGTTTTTATTTCATATCTCCTGAACAAAATGAGCTAAACTTTGGTTAATTTTTACGCTGCATGTAAATTGTTCTGTTGCAATTTCCATATCTCTTTCAGAAATAGATTTATTTGATGGGAGGGAGTAATTCTTTTGAAAAACACATTCTCTTAATCTTTTTTCTCTCAGCATGGGTAAATTCTTTTTCCTGTAAAAAGGCCCTCTTCCCATGGGCGCCGCTAGAAAAGTTTCCAGGGGGGCAAAAATAGTATGCATATTTTTCTTTTATTGAAAAACATTAAAAAAAAAGTTAAATGTAAAAAATAAATAAACATTGATCTTTGTTAATAAAATAAACTTAAAAAGGGAGGTCAACGCACTTTTTATTACACTACATTGTGGCATAAAAGCGAAAATGAACAAACAAATTTAAAAGAACCATATCTATTATGTACACTAAATGTTTGGTTGTTACGGTTGAATTCATTGTGAGAAATATTTATGTATATTAAGTATAAAAATCAACTAATTCATTAACTTTATTTATAAATTACATTTTTTACATCACATTTTAAAAATTTACTTCACAAAAATTATTATTAGTAATATTTTATCCATTTGCATTAAAAGGTCATGTCTCAAGGTTAAATCATGGTTTCTATTTAATATTATATCTCTGTGAGCAATAGAAATATTTAATATCTAATGCCATCAGTTAAATGTCATTTATTCGAATATTATTGGCAGTGTTCAATTGTTGTCGGGATTCCGCACTGAGTTGATCTGTGGTCACGTGAGCTCGTCTGATTTGTATAGACCTGTTCAGTTATAAAGATTGTTACCTTATGTGTGAAATGAGTAACTATAGAATAACAAAAGTTTGAATAATAGTTGGTTTGTTTTCAAAGTAATTCCAGACTGTTACTACTTAGACCGTTTAAGCTAAGTATGTTAGTATATTAATTACATTAATGGAACGCACCTCAACTTGGCACTAGGGTCGACAAATCTTACGGATTCTGCAAATAACCGAATCTCAGGCCGTGGTATTTTATGATTCATCTTACATAAATATTACTTTATATAATTTTCTTATCTTTCTAACTTTTCTAATTAACGATTTACATTTTATATTTGTCTTGATACGTGTTTACATAATTTCACATTCATTCGACAGGTGACCGACCTTGATATTTTCTGGTTAGAGACTTTTCTGCGTATTCTGTTCATCTATCACGTTATAGCTCCGTGGTTGATTTCCTTCCCTTTTCATAGTCAGTCGTCGTAGTGATCGGACATACATTTTGTAACTTGTAGTGGTGAAGGATTGAAATTTTGATCCAAAATTATTTTAGTGGATGTTAATCATCGTTGTTTTGGAATTATTTCTTTCACCTATTTAAAGGATGCTACTTAGTATCTTATCAGCTAAATGCTGGATTATTTAGGGTGCTACTTAGTATTTTGTCAGCTAAATGCTGGATTCTTTCTACAAAAAAAAAACATGTGTATGACGTAGAACTTTGCCCTATAGAAGGGTAAGTTTTTAAATTAGGACGATAATTAACAAGTACTTACTTATGTTTCTTATTTAAATTTTAGGCAACTGTCAAGGGGTTTTCACTGCGCTTTTATTGGACCACCACGAGACGTACACTGGATTCCGGTGAATGATTCTTAGGAAAGGTAGCTCTTACTTACTATCAGGGGAATATCATGGAGTTATCATAGGAGTTTTACTGGGTTTAGACTTGGTGAATTATTGTTTAAAATAATAACGTTATATGGCTCCGCTAAGTTATGACCTAGGTAATTTGTTCATGTTGTAAATATGGTTTTAATGTACTTTTGATGTCATGGAAAATGGAATTTTATCAAGTTTTGCTAAGGTACCGAGTAGAGCTGGATTAGAGGATCAATTTATGTTTTCGACAAGTGTGGAATTCAAGAGCCAATTAATTTCATCGTCGAGATTTGTAATGCTGCAGTTTGGTTAATGGAACAATATTAGTCTGGTGTTGAAGAAACCAAAATTGAACACACATTCCACTTTCTAAGTTAAGTTTTAATATTCTTTTTTTTATGTATTTATTAAAATTTTCGACCTTAATGTAAATAAATAATCACTTATTTTGTGCAGGTTTTTTTTAAATTTTACTTATTCAAATTTAAATTGGTACTGGTCCTCATGTTGCAAATATAGTCCTGTCAAAATTAGATCTGTGATAGATCGTTGAATTTTGATTACGAAAAATGTAATAACAGTGATATCTAGATATAAATATTTTCTTGTGTTTTTTTGTAAACTACATGCAGTTGCATTTGGTATAAATCAACCTACTGATATTACATACTTTTGTTTTAGGAATAGTTTATTAATTAAAAAATTTCACATACCTATTTGTAAATATTTCTTTTATATTTAAAACTTAGCTGATTATGGTGGATTGATATAATTAAACATTTTATTAGACTTATGTTGTTTAATTTACTAGAATAGGTTCCATTAAAAATATAAAGTGTGGTAAGGTATACCAAATTCTCTGGTCAAAAATTAATTGTTTATTTCTTGAATTTAGAGTACCTACTGAGAAGCTGCACCAGTTTCGTCTGTATGACACTGGTAACCCAACCTGGGATATAACGAGCTAGCCGAGGATTGGTAAGGTGTTCAATTTTATTTTGGTACATTTTACATTTTGGCATCCCAACATAAGCAAACGTTACATGGTGTTAAAATAAAAAAATTACTAATTGCAACCCTTTTCGAGAAAAACGCATCTGAATGCCATGATGAATACCTCTTACATTTGTCAAGACAAGATTATGATGAAAAAAATTGGCCTTGACACTTCAAATATTGAAAACTATCATGACATGGCTATCATGGTTACTTAAATTAAGTCGTGTGCTCCTAATCACTAGCAAATCGGAAAGGAGGGAGCTAGAGCAAAGGCCAACTCCTTGAGTCACCATATATGTATTATTTTTGCCAGAACTAATAAAAATGTTTAATAAAAAAGTCTACAAATTCAAATTATCTAATTAACAAAAGATAACAAAACAGCAATAAATAATTAAATAGAACTACTAATAAATAGCACTAAAGCACTTGCTCCATATCTCCTCCATTCATTTGCAGGTACATATCGGCCCTTTTCCTTCAATAGAAACGTATCTTTCAAAAATTTCTGGGGTATTTCTAATTTCGTTGCAGGCATTTTGAATTCGTTCTAACAATTATTGCTCGATAATAATTGCAACTGAGTAGACTAGTGACTATAAATACCCTCACAAATAAAAGTCAAGCGGGTTTAAATCTGATGACCGCAGTAGCCAGGCTACTGGATGGCCAATCTGTCTCCATCCAACAGTTTCATTTAAATGTACCCGCAGAGGTAACTAAAAATATAGTGGGCCACCATCATGCATAAACCATATTTCTTGTTTTTGCAGTAATGGGACTTCTAACAATAAGGCAAGATCGTTTATAATATAACTAAGTTGTATACTCGCCTTTTTTGGACGTGGCTGATAAATATATACCTGGAGAAAATTGTTTTTTTTTTTTGATAAAACAAAGTTAGCAAGTAAATAATACAATTTTAAAGACCTATTACTTACTTGGGAATTATTTTACATTTTCCGTGTCCTGTACAATATTTAGTAATGAACCTATTTAACTAACATCACGTTTCACATCCGTCTTATAACAAGTTCTTTGACAAGTGTTGTAGTAGCCAAATTGAATTTTCAGTATACGTCCAACACGCTAACATGAAAATCTAAGGTAGGGTATAAAGTTGCATATTATTATTGAATTTTGCTTGCAAAACGGAAATCCATAGTCATGGGCGCAAAGAACTTTAACTAGTTATTTACTTGATTATTTACGTAATATACATCTTAGACATTGATGATCACTGAGCGATCAGTTCAACGGGCGGCAAAGAAAAAGTAAAATTTTTCAGATAGATACATTTTTTCACACAGGGTAATAGTTTGATTTAAGCGAATTTACCCTCGACTCTTTAGACACTTCCTGAGTTTTTATGAAAAATAAATAAGAGCCATATCGTTGTGGTACAAATAATCCAATAATTACTGTCCAATGCAAGTGAACATTTCTCCCCTACCAATTTAACATTTAGCATATAAATTCCTGGCACATATTTTAATCCTATAAACCGCAGTTTTAAAGATATTTGCATTTCCAGACACCTAATTTGGAATAATAATGCTGGGGTGTTGTACCTAGCAACTACTGCCAATTGTTTGTTGTAGACCACGTAACCCCATTGTGCATCCAAATGCTGTTTAAAATGCATGCATTTGTTGATACAGATTGCTATGCAAAGCTGTGGTTAATTTGTATCTATTCTAGTTTGGTGCAGTGGGGGACAACTAGTCCAAGGTACAGAGCAACAGCTCTACAAGATATATCGTCGCTTAAGAAACAATATATTTTATTTCCAAATAAGCAATTTTACAGGAGAGGAAAAAACTCATTTTATTATTCATTGTTTGCTATTACACGAGGTACTGTTTTAAGTAGAATTTTAGGCATTAATATTAATCTTGGAGATACAAGCTATTGGGAACTGTTGGACATGAGAGTGGACATCAATTTAAAAACCAAGTTTTGGCAAAAATGGAGGTTGTTTCTTAAACTAAAGCACAACTCGAAGAAAAAAATGTCATGTAATCTTATGCACCAAAATGCTCCGTTACGAGGTGTTAAAGATGATTTCTTTTTCTATATTTGTTTAATAACATAAACATCTTATGTTATGTTTAATAAATACTTTAATTAACAACAAATCATTATAATGTATAATTTGTTCTATATTGTTGATATTCATTAACACGAAATGTGGTCTAGTGTCCTATTTATCACAGTATTATTACGCTAGGCTACGCCATTGATAAAATGATGAAAAATTATACATTTTTTTTAGTCTACATTTAATTCGTAAAAAAAATCTTTGAAAATGTAGGGATAGCAGTTTAAAAAAGAAAACACATATGTAGGATAAACTGCTATCTGAATTTTTTGCATAAAACTCAATTCATCTGATTTCTCTGGCTTCCTTCAAAACTTATCTAAAAATTATTTTGGACTTTATCTTAGTATATCTGATGTGGCCAGCACATAACTTTCTTATATCATATCATCCTGATCTAAAAAAATCATTATATTTAATTTTTCACATATCTCAATTAAATTTTAATAGAGTACCTTGAAATGTTTCATTAAAATTTTTAAGTAATTAATTATCAGCGTCATTTGATACTGTCAATAATAATTCATGTCATATATTTTAATAATTTTTTTGTTGTTGACATTGACATTTTTATAACTAAATTAGACCTTTTGTCAAACTATTAAATTTATCCTAACCCCATTTTATGAGGCCAAATGTGTAAAATATTTCAGTTACTTCAGTTTTATTTAAGTACTTGAAAAATATATTTTATTCGCTTGATATGGTAGACATGATTTATAATCTTTCATCAAGAATATATGTTTTTGTAAAGTCAAATACAAAAAAGTTTGGGTCCTGTGGACTCCCTTTCAGCTGGCCAATTTTGTTCATCACCGAATTTTTCATTGCCTTTGGTCTTTTGAACAAGTGTACCAAATTTGAAAGCTTTATCTCAAAAGTTGTGGATGCTATTGCGATACTACAGACATGCGGATAGATATTTTTCATAAAGGTCTGTTTTTTCGTTATAATTCGTCGAGAATCGTCCAGAAATGCAATAAAAGTTTTTTTAATTTTTTTCCCGAAATTGTAACTTTTTTTTCTTTCATTCACCAAATTTAATGTGTCACCTAATATGTGGTTGACAATCTTAACTGCCAAATTTGGAAAGTCTCCTATTAGTATTTTTTGAGTTATCGCGGATAAACGCATACACACACACACACATCCACACACACATCCTCACACATCCTCACACACGCACCGACAGATATCATTCGGAAAATAGCCAGAATGGATTTAGAAGGGTTCAAAACGTATATATCAATCAAAATCTCGAGGTCGAAAAAAATTACGATTACTATATCTCCTTATATTAGGTATAAGATAGTAAAAATCTTAGTTTTTAACTACCTGTATTTCAGCTTGGATTCTATAGGTTTGGGGATTAAACAATAAATCACCCAGTATATTAGTGTTGTGAGTATAATGAAACAATAACTCCTAATATTTCAGAATGGGCAATAATACTTTATTGTGTATCATGAAAGCTAACATCAGATGTATTGTTTTGTGCATATTTGTATTATTCGATAAATTATTAACTCTAACTAGTATTAATACGTATTTAGTACAAAATATTCAAAATTGAATATTATTGTGTATACAAGCACTTATTTCCTACACATGAATTCTTAATTACTAATTTATATTTGTACAAATATAAACACAGAAATTACCTATTTTAAATAATTTCATTGCGTACTCTTCTAGTTAATTATAAAACATTACTACATTTATATAAGCAAAACTACGGCACATCATTAATTGGATATTATTTCTACTAATAATCAATAGTTCAGTTAATTACATTAAGGATTTAAAGAAAAAAGATCAATCGAAAATAGTTAATCTGAATATTTCGTTCAGTTGTTCTTGCATTTTTGACAGTAATTCTGAAACATCTCTTACCGACCAAAAAAAAAATTGTAATAAAAAAGTTAAAGGAAAAGCCAGTAGATCTTTGCGGATAAAACAAATGACGTCGGGTTGTAAATCTTTAGTTTTACTATCTTTGTTATTTTCATTTGACGGTAAGGTAGTAGATTCGTAAACTAGTTTTAAAACCGGAAGTGACGTGTCGATCGAGAGAAACCACGATGTATGGGGATCCATAATTATTGGTCTTTGACGGCAGTCAAAAACTAGAGGGCCTTCAGCAGCACTGGCGGTTCTTCTATAGGGTCATGTGGTCAATGACCTCCCACATACAAATAAAAAAATAGAGCTATATAAGTTTAAAAATATATAATATATATATTTTTAATATTCTTAAAAAAATATATTAAAGTTTCTAGTTCATTCTATGCTCAATACTATTCAAATATCTAGATCATTACATTATTCATTTATATAATTTAAAAATCTTGGGTCAATCCACAACGTGTCCTCAAAGCTAGCTACGGACCGAATTTACAACGAATTATAGTGAAATTGACTTATGCGCGAATCGTCAGAAAGCAAAAGAGACAGAAAACACTGGCGGGGACAATGTCTCTGACTACCCTGATACGGTAACGCACGAAGCTTAGTAAAACCAGTCGCCAGTCAGCAGTCTTAATGTAGACTAATTCTATTGCGTTGTTTTTAATGTTTTTATTTGTGAACATGTTATTAGTAAATCTCTACTTGTCGTGAAATTAAGTAAAACATTGTTTTTGGTGTTTACTATTAAATATGAGTGTTGTACAAAATATATTAAAACTGAAAGATGGACATAATAAAGTACAAGTAGTTTTTGTGTTTAGATACGTTTTAGACGGTGTTGTATGTGAGAGAATTTGGAAATTTATTCAGCCTCAAGGAACGACATCGCAGCATTTGACAAATGTAATTTTAAAAGAGTTAGAATGTCTGAAAATTAATGAGTCCTGAAAAATTGATAGCATAAAGTTACGATGGAGCATCAGTAATGAGTGGTGCTTTTGGAGGTGTACAAGCCAAAATTAAAAAAAGTTATCCTTCAGCAAATTTTATTCATTGTTACGCTCATCAACTAAATTTAATTTTACAAAAAGCATCAAGTGAGGATAAAAGCATTAAAATTTTTTTTGCTAATTTACATAGCTTTTCTTCATTCTTTGGAAAATCGCCAAAAAGAACAGCCGTGTTAGATAATGTTGTTAAGGTGAGATTACCTAAAGCACGATGGAATTTTAATACAGAGTGCGTAGAGACTGTTTATACCTATCGAACAGAATTATTATATTGTTTAGAAAAAATCATTGATAATGAATCAGAAAACAACACTCTAAACCAAGTTATTGGTTTAAAAGACCACTTACAAAATGAACATTTTCTTTACTGGTTAAATTTTTTTCATTTAGTTATGCCTCATTGTGATATATTGTTCAATCAATTACAAAAATATAATATCGATGTCATAACATTAAATAAGTGTATTGGCGTTTTTAATAGTAAAATTGAAGACATCAGAAATAAAATTTTGAATAACTATTTGGAGGAGACATCCATGCAGTCTGCCCAGAGATGTAAAACGGAAGAATCAAAAAGGTGAATTTCATTAGAAGTTTGTGATATAATTACATCTGAGATCAAAAACAGGTTTGGCTTCAGTAATCATTTAGCAGTGTCTCTGTTATTTCACGCAGATCGATTTAAAGATTATAAAAAAAAGCTTTCCTCAAGATATGTTTAAATTAGTTAAAACGGAGTATCCAGTCATAAATCATTTGAACCTTAAAACTGAATTAGAAGTATTATATAACTGAGAAGATTTTTCCAATAGTGAAGGTGCAGCTGCTTTGTTACAGCTTTTTATTAACAATAATTTGTGCAATACTTTTTCTGAAAGTGTCAAACTCTTAAAAATCTTGTGTACTCTCCCTATGACTACCGTCGCAAGTGAACGTTGTTTCTCCATCTTAAAAAGAATAAAGACATTTTTAAGAAATACCATGGGTCAGGAAAGCTTATCTTCTTTAGCTATGCTAACCATAGAAAGGGCATTAATAAAGAAAATAGAAGACTTTAATGAAAAAGTAATTGACCACTTTGCATCTCAAAAAGACTGGAGGAATTTAAATCACTTTAAAAGGTAGGTAATATAGTAAACTTTTCTAATTGACCTCCCTATCTCTTGACCCACGAACCGCCACTGTTCAGCAGAACCCAGAGGTCGCTATAAAGAGTTATCGGCAATGACTGGAAGTTATACAAGAAGTGACGTCATCCGGTATTAAAGAAAAAATATGGCAAATCTAGGTAAAGAATTATTGCAGCTGAAAACTTCTTGGAGTTATAGACGGTGATCAGAGGTTCTAGAAGAACTCTTCGACGGTAATCAATGATAAGAGGGTCTTCAGCAGCACCTAGAGGCTCTATAAGAAGTCTTCTACTTCTTCTAGCCCCCCGCTAAGACTCTCTATCTAGGTTGCTACGGCCTCTGTCTATGCCCCCTCATCTTAGGCACCGCTCCGCAATCTCAATCTTTACTAAGGAAAAAAAATTTATATGAATGAATTTATAGTTGTATTTATAATTAAATAAGTAATCAGTAGTAATCTAATCACCAATCACAATTTCAAACAATACGTAAATTGACAATACTGCGGTACCGTCTTCGCTTTCACTGGCTGCTTGTTTGGCGCCAAACCTAGTCGGATGACGTCATAAGACTAAAATTCAAAACTTTGTTATTTTTTAACCTCTTTCCGAGGCTCAAAAAAATCCGGAAAAAAATTCTGTGAGCTCATATTTATAAATCTATCGAATAGGCAAATAAAAAGATATGTGGGAAGTGCCCATTGTAACACAATTTTCAGGCGGTTACTTCGGTGACTTGAAAGGCAGTTAAGAAAACAAACAAACAAACATAACAATAGGAATGAAAATTGCTTACGTCATAAGGTTTGATGAGCTAGTACTATTTTCAACTATACCAATAAAAGAAAAAGTTTAGAAACAAATTCTTCGTTTTTAGTAAATTCTTGCATCAATATGTATTCGCTTCTCTAATTTATCTAATTCTGGCGCGTTAAGTATTTAATCTGTAATCCTCGGAAATTCTTCATTTGATGAAAAATTACTTTTACACGTTTTTGGTCCCCTGCATTTTTTTCAGTAAACGTGTAGTTTCATAAAAAAAAACAAGAAATTTCAAAAGAACGGTTTTCATTTCTTTGATCAGGTAACATAAAAGGGGTACAGAATTAACTGAACATAATCCTACAAGAAACCTTTCTTTGGCATTTGTTATGGGTCAGGCAAAAAGTAACCCAGTATAACCACGCATATCTTATAATTGAGGTGAGAATTGTAATTTGAAAAGTTTTTACAATTATACCACAGCATTAGCTTAATAGCACGGACCTGTCTCCTTCTTGTGGAGTTGTTAGCACACAATAGAACGCTAAATACAGGGAGGCGACATTTCTCGGTCAGGTTTCAAGTTGGCTGTGACAAGCAAAGCACCCCCGATTATTTATTGGAAGTGGGCGGAACACGACTAAGCAGACAAGGGAGGCGATTCTGGATAACTTTTATATGCATCATTCATTTCGAGCAATGCTGATAGGGGAGTTAGTGATTCATAATTTCATAATTTAATGCACGTATGCTTCTGACAATACGTAAATAATTTGGAAAGTAAACTGCCACTTTTGCGTTACATTTGTATTGTTAGTTTTTCTTTCTTCGGTGGGTGACAGCTGTTATTCGATTTTAATATATGTATTACATATAGGGAAAGAAATAACCTCATTTAAAACTGTCCTGAAATTCTAAGGTGAGTGTTTTTTCATTTGTAAGTAGTCTATATGTCTGTTGCTTTTGTACGCCTTGGTTAAATACGATTAAATATTATAAAATTATTTGTAAAAAAGGGGTTTTCAAAAGTTTTATTTAAAAAAATAATAAAATAAAATTATTTACCAATGACTTGTCAGGACATAGGCATAGGACTCCATGATGAATTTTTAATAAATGGGAAAAATCTGTAGAAGAATAATAATGATTATGATATAACATTTGAAAATTAAAAATAATACAAGAGAGATATTGTAGTTTGCTCAGATAAGTTTTAGTTAAATAAAAATAGAATTTGTTAGTATCTGCGGTACATGGTGTTTGTCTTAATCAGTACAATATATTAAAGAGTATATTCTATGATCCGAAACAATAAATGCTCAATAACTCTTTAAACTCTTCCTAACGGAGGTACAAGCTGCAAGATTTTTTTAAATATCTCTTGAATGACTGAACTTCAATGATAGTTTACAAACAATTTTTGAAAACGTATTTTATATATGAAAAAAATAGAAAATTAATTTAAAAGTTTGCCTGTCTAACCGATTTCTTTAATCGCTTTATAACGATTTTATCAAATTTATACATTACAAACGCACTGTGTACAACTTTTTTTTCCGGTTTTGGATTTATAGCCAAGCAGCTGAATATCACGGAAGCAACCATAACTTTTCCCTAGACTAATTTCTAAGAGAAAACCACTATTAAAAATGACACTAGCAAGGTATGGCAAGGTATGTAAATCAGGGCCACAAACTGTTTATCCAGGAGCATTTCAGGACTTTATTAATTAATACATATCTACTGAGAAAGACTACCAAAAGAAGGAAAAATGTTAGCAAAGTACAAGAAAATAGAGAATGTGGTAGGTCCTAATCTATAGTTTCGTTTTAGACTCTTCCAGAAATGAGATTAAGGCATCGAAGATATTTCTGTTATTTATTTTGATCAAAAAAGAACAATATTTAGACTTTCTAAATAGTTACGGATATAGATTCATCACTGGAGGCGACTTCAATGCCAAGCATGTCCAATGGGGATCTAGGTTAACGACTACAAAAGGAATGAAGCTTCTTCAAGCAGTCAATCAACTAAATTACGAAACATTATCAACTGGCAAGCCCACATATTGGCCCACAGACCCCAATAAGATCCCACATTTAATGGATTCTGCGTAACTCGCAATGTATCAGTAAACTATATGCATGTGGAAGCTTGTGATATGAACCCTTACCATTCTTTCATTTTACCTACGCTCAGCGACAGCATTATATAAAAGGAATTAGTTCCTAGATTGGTAAATAAACAGACTAGAAAATCTTCAGAGTGCAATTAAAAGAGAATATCAATTTGTTAGTGCTTCTATGAAATAAAGAACAACTAGACAATGAATCAGAATCATTTGTTAATGTTATACAGCAGGCTGCATGGGATAATACGCTGGATATTATTCCAAGAATCAAAAGTAACAACTACTTCAAAGAAATCAGAGCCCTTATTTTTTAAAAAAGAAGGTTCAGAAGAATCTGGCATCAAACTGGATCATCAGCTGATAAAATTATACTAAATAAATAACACAACAAATCAAGAGAGATATTCAAAAAATTTAAGATAACTCTATTAGTGACTATCTAAGTGAATAATCAAACGACAGTAAAACTGACTATCCCCTTCAGAAACTTACCAGGAGGCTAAAATGGCCAATCCTGCTAAAATCCACCAATTAAAATGCAGACGGTACATGGGCAAAAAGTAATATACAAAAAGCTAAAGATATGCTGAATATTTTGAGGAAATTTTCCAGCCGAATGAGGGTGAAGGCATTCTATACTGGGAAAATCTTATCCAGGAGGAAGGTGCTATCAAATCCGCTACACCAAAAGAAATAGCAACAGTAATTAAAGAAAACAATAATCTGAAAATGACCCCAGGGTTTGACCTAATTATGGGGGAAATACTAAAACAACTCTTATATAAAGCAATTGTAAAACTTAGCTACCTTATCAATGCATCTTATAGATTAAAATATTTACCTAAAATATGGAAAGTAGCAGAAATGATAATGATCCCTAAACCTGGAAAACCACCAAATGAAGTTTTGTCTCACAGGCAATCTTTTTGCTCCCTGTGACTTCAAATCTGTTAGAAAAAATACTTCTTAAAAGATTAAAATCAGTTATTGAAGACAAAAACATAATTCCATACCATCAGTTTGGCTTCAGAGAGATCCACTCAACTATAAATCAAGTCCACAGGATCACAGATATAATTGAAAAGTCGTTAGAAGAAGGAAATATTTATTCTACCGTCTTTCTTGATGTAGCACAAGCTTTTGATAAGGTGTGGCATGAGGGACTTAACTATAAATTTTGCAAGCTTTTGTCTAAACAGTTTGCACAATTACTAAAGTCTTTTATTTCAGATAGAGCTTTTAAAATTAAGCAGGAAGACGCTTATCCTGAATTTATAAAAATTAAGGCAGGAGTACCACAAGACAATATATTAGGGCCAGTCCTTTACCTACTTATATACCAGTGATACTCTTGAATTTGCACAATTACTAAAGTCTTTTATTTCAGATAGAACTTTTAGAATTAAACAGGAAGACGCTCACTCTGAACTTAAAGAAATTAAGGCAAGAGTACCTACCACAAGGCAGTGTATTAGGGCCAGTTCTTTACTTACTATAAATCAGTGATATTTCTGAATTAGAGCATGATATAATAGCCACTTTTGCTGACTCTTGCTGACTGCTATAATGGCTGTAGGCAAAGATCAAGAAGAAGCGTCAATGAATCTGCAAACATGAGTTAACAAAATTAAAAACTGGACTAAGCAATGGCGTATTGCTAGACAATAAAGATACGGTCAATATGATCAGTAAAATTGCAGGATAAACAAGTGTCAGACGGGAGTATTTTATTCTTCAACAGATGACAACATGTGTATTACCACATATCCAAATTTCAATCCTATAATCGTTGTTATGTAGTTTCTCGGAACATTTTCATGAAAGTTTTCATGCCAAAAAGTTATTTGGATTTCTGGGGTATCTAGTGGAATTAATAAAACAGAATTCACTCCATAGATGACTCCAGTTATTTTTTAATTTTAGTTTTGGTATGTGAAAAGCATCGGATAAGCATATTTTATTGGTAAATCTGATGCTATACTTCGCTTGGCCAAATGGTCTACTTTTTTATTATCTGTCTATCCTATGTGAGCTTTCACACACACAAAATGAAATTGTCAACCTAATGATGTATCTTCCTAAACAGATGTTTGATTTTAAAAATTAAAGGGTTTGATCTGATACTTGTTAAGTAAGTTTTGCAGGGATTTTAAGACTGAAGATAAATAATCCGATCGAATTATTGTGATATTATTAGAGTCGATGGTGTATTTAATGGCAGCGTGATCTGCGGTGGCTTGGCCCTGAAAATAGAATTAATCTGTTCGATAAATAATTCACACTTAAGTTTTTTATCTAGCATGACTCCAACATATTTATATAAAGATTGAACCGGAAATCTATATCTCACAAGGTTTAGGGAACTAGAGCATTGTGCATTGAAAAAGACTGCCTTCTCAAACTGTATAACATTTCTATTTATTTTTTATTCAAGTCGTTGTTTGTAAACTGATTTTGTTGTTTCTTAACTTAATTGGATTTAATCTCTATTTGGCTTATATTTTTGCGCCAAATAATTATTGTTTTAAACTTTTTCTTATATAAATTTTGTTAGTTATCCCTGTGCTATTTGTAATTTCTTAGAAAATTGCAAACTCATTGGCGGACAGTAAACAGTGAGTGACGAGTGTTGAGCGCAGAGCGATAAGAACCTCGCAGTTTTATATGTATATTTCAAAGTGCACCACTTAGTCAATGTGAACGTAATCATCGAAGTCCTGAATTGGGTTGGAATCTTTGATGTGAAGATAACACTGACATAATTTTCCACAAAACATCATATGCTGCACTACACTCGCGTTTCGCCGACCAAGTGGACATCATTTGGAGGTGATTGAAACAGGTCTATCAAATATACACGTTCGGCAAATTTACGATTTGCGGACAAGTACCTTCTCCAGCAAATATCAGACTGTGCGCGTGGAGTAGATGGAAAATAGATAACACACATCGAAGAGTACACTGGTGTTCGTCCTAACCATCAAACTTTGTAGATTAATGGGGTGACATCACATGATTTAACTCACATATAGGACCCAAATGGTAATTTACCAAAAAAGTATAAAGTCCTAAAGCAATCAAGTTTAGAGGAAGTGACAGCTACTTTAGTTGAAATAGCTATTTACAGTTCAGGCAACGCTGTCAATTGTTGAGAAGAAATTAGTGATGAATTTAGATTGGGTCATTTTCCGAGTTTTTAAGAATCGTTGCAGAGAACGTACTCTCGTATTACATATTAAGCACACGTGAAAGATGGGTTATTGCATTGATGCATCAAGCAGGTAATCAGTCTCGCTCCACAATCCGTACGTCACGCGTCGAGTTAGTTGTAAATAATATTAAAAATAGTTACAATGTCAAAAAGAAGTGTTGCAGTTTTGTGAACTATGTTAACATTTATCAAAATTTGAGGATTTAAAATGTGCTGGTTGGTGCAGTTCTTTGTTATCATAAAAATTTTAATAACGTAAACATTTTGTGCTTCAGTTAAATCCTGATGAACCAAGAGCCATCCCTGAGGCTCAGCAATTATTTAGCAATCAAGATATTGAGGACGATATACACGTTATTTCTAATAATTATGATGTAACTATTGTACAGTATCCACAAAAAAAAGTTCTTTTTATGTGGATACTTCAACTACTTAATAGTGTAGAAAGTGTATTGCAAATTTTTATAATTGTCCCCAGTATGTGGGTTGGTAAGAGGTTTAGTGACATTTCACAAAAATATCCAGGGTATTCAAAATTATATGATATTAGTCGGTTTTAGCGAGGAAAATCTTTGAGTTGAAAATTTACAACTTTTTTAAGTTTGCAAGTATCATCCCCGTCGATGCTCAACGATCATTTTTGCTATACACAAACGTGTCTACACAAC
Organism: Rhamnusium bicolor; assembly: GCA_029963845.1. Classification (NCBI taxonomy): domain Eukaryota; kingdom Metazoa; phylum Arthropoda; class Insecta; order Coleoptera; family Cerambycidae; genus Rhamnusium; species Rhamnusium bicolor. The sequence continues at coordinate 236,308 of JANEYF010004221.1, forward strand.
GAAGGAGACGGGAGAAAATATAGAAACTGTGTTACTCATGCGGTGTTCTCAAGTGTTGTCTCTGATCTTTTGTCATATGTGCAGAACAGTTGAAATGTAACCACTTTTTCTAAACATTAAGTATACCATTTGTAATTGGCATAATAATCACTGCGACAAAATAAGTGCGCTGTAATCGAAACATAAATGCATTGTCGGTTATACAGTTTGAGCAAATTTTCTTATTGGTATTTTGTATTCAGCAATGAGTGTGAGATAGACATCACAATGCTGATAATTATATGTATAGATAAGAATAAATGCTGGCCACACCCTCCGCCAATTGGAAAGTGTGTGGGTCGTACTCATATCCTACCAACGTAATTTGATTTCTTTACCGTTTTTATCCTTATTTATATTTATTATTATTAGCTTGTCTTCCTCGCTCTCATTTTTAAACTTAAGTATCATAAAAACTGAATTTTGTTCAGTCTGTATACGCTTGTTCACGTCTGACGCTACTGAGTTACCACGGAATTTGGCGCAATTGTACTTATATATTTATATTTTATCGCTTGGTAGGTAAGTTAAACCAAAAATATTTTTAACAGGTTATAATATTTCCTCAATTATAATATACTATCGACCTTAATTCTTTTCTGGAATATCTTGTTCCTAAAGTTTTGACTTCATTCATTTAAACACATGCCCTTAAAAAAATTATTAAGACTAACCTGTCCAGACCGACGGTCACTGCGGGCTTGTCGCCGGTATGACATTCGGTGGCTTTGTCTCACATATTTATTTACAAATTTTTCTGCAAAACTCAGCAACTTAAGCCGGCGGCACCTAGCCCAGTTTATATCGTAACGACGACGTGTGTAGATTACAAAATAGATAATAGTTTTTCTGTCATTGGAGAACCAACGGCCTATTGTATTCATTGTAACTACAGTGGAAAAATAATTACTCCAGGCTTAGTTAAGAAATTAAAGATCGTAAACTTCAACTGAACATAGTTTATTCAACGATGTAATAATACAAATACTAAACTTGTAATATCAACAATAAATACAAAAGAACACTGAATTCATTTGACTTAACAAATATTGACGTAATAGGAGGAGATAATTTTTGGGTAAAAGGTATTGAATTAATAAATTGGGAATGCAGTAGCTTTTAATGCAGATTAGCAAAATTAATTTCGATTGATAAAAGACTAAACAATATTTAATATTTGTCACTGTCAAAGTGATAGTTAATAAAAATTATTAAGGCTGGCTCCAAATGATAATTGACATCTGTCACTCAAAGTAACAGTTAGACAAAATTATTACTACTGAATTCAAATGATACTTGACATCTGTCACTGTCAAAGTAACAGCTGGGTAAAATTCAGCTGATAGTTCAACTTATACTTGACGTCTGTCACTATTAAAATGACGCAACGCGCTTGGATTAATAACTGAAGATAACTTCCAGTACAAAATAATGATTGCTTTTCAATTTACGATTACACAAATCAGGACAAACTCTATCTGTTAAGAAACTAGTATTCGGACAGATTCAAATTAGTTATTTACGTCTCGCAATTTAGGGCTAACTCTATATTGAGATGTAGAAAGTATCAATCAAATATTCAAGTGATATTTAATTCTAACCTAAGTTATACTTGAGATCATTCCCGGACGGGCTCAGGAATTAATCTGCCTTTTTCAGAGTTTGCATCTCGTTTTATACTAAATGGTTATTAAGTTTGTGCCTATGAATATAAATAAAGTAACTAAGGCCCGTAAATACAAACAAAATAGCAAAATGTTTATAGATACCCAATTATTTATTTGAGGTAGTAGGTATTTATTTGAGGTAGTTAAGGTGACCTATATTTTCAAAGAAACTAACTCTACATTATATATGTCTAGCTCCTACCAATAAATTAAATGTTGAATATTATTTATATAAAACTGTTTGACTAAATTCTATCGTTACATTATTTAGGCTTTTGGCTCTTTCGTTCGTCCATAACATATGTATGATCTGTCAAAATTATTTGCTACAGATTTGTTACTTACATATTCTTGCATAAAGGTTGTTCACATTTTGTATTATCATATATTTTATATTTTGTTGTAAAATCATAGTGTTCTGTGAGATATGAAAAAGGTGGGATATTAAATCTGCGTATAAAAGAGAAGTTCTTTAGTTATATAGATATTTCTGAGAACAGAAGTAAAACACCAAGTTAACTCAATCTTATAGCAGTAGTTTGACTTTACAGGCATCACTTTACTTCACAAAACTTTCCAACAAGTAGGTAAAAGTATCTTTATGATCTGCTTCTCTTGGGACTATAAAACTAATCGAATAAGTAAGAGACTATTTTGTCTTATAGGATTTTAAGTTTATATAATTTCAATGAATTAAGATTTCATAATATTTTGATAAAATAAGTCTTGTACAATTGCGTTATTTTTATAGTGAGATACTAAGAAACTTGTTTTGATACTTTTTACATCATTAATGTAATAGTTTATTGTAAATATGAGATGGTAAGAGTTAGATTATGTTTCAACTGGCTCGAGACCAAATGCCAAACCTCGGCCGTTACAACAAAGTCCATGTCGTCCGTGTCTGGAATCTCCTGGTGCATTTACGATACTCGAACGTAAATCATTTAATTCTTCTATGGAATCATTATCAGAGGCTGGATATCTATTGCATTTTTCAAAGCCGGTACTTATAAAACAAATATAAATATTAATAAATACACCACATAAACATTCAACTGGGGCGTTTATTTATATACCTCTGTTATATTAGCAACCAGTGGAACCAGAATCAAGGCAGAGAGTTGGGGTTTTACGTGGGTGTCCGGGACTCTCCAATTTAAAATTATATGCAGCTTGGCAGTTTGGCCGGTGTCGGCAGTTATTTTAGCAAGGAGAAAAGAGTGTGGTTGTATTGGTGTAATTAGTTCTAAAACGCTCTAGCGCAGTTACAAACGATTGTGCATAAACTACAAAAACTGATTGAAAGATACGATGAAAACAAAAAATATTTCTAGAAAAAAATATTATTGGGTATTACATAAGCATCCATTCAAACCTAACATGTATTGAAAGTGTTTGATTTATTATCTACCTAAGACTATTATACTAGCGCATTCAGATAAGAGTGGCAGTGTAAAATATAAAAAATTATAGGTATTTTCATCATGTTAGGTTTGAAAGGATGCTTATGTAATACCCTAATACCCAATAATTATAGATGATATTTTACAAGTTGTTGGCTGTTAAAGTAGAAATTATTTCTTTAATAAAAAACAGAAAAAACTTTATTTCCTATTTTTATTTTTAGAGGACTTTCAGCTAGGTACATGGACAATTTATCCTACGTTTCGTCCGAATTTTCGGACTTTTTCAAGATTAAAAGCTAAAAATAAGTCATAAATTAGATTAGTGACAGAACACATATCCAAAAAACCAGCCCATATAATGAAATTAAAATAGCAAATTTATATTAGATAAGAAAACATTTTTTTTGGATATGTATTCTGTCATAAATTGTTCATGTACCTGGCTAAAAGTCCTCTAAAAATAAAAATAGGAAAGAAAGTTTTTTCTTTTTTTATTGAAGAAATAATTTCCAATAATTATATTATTTTTTCTAGAAGTGCATAAATACAAAGCAAATAATAACACCACACATGAAATTACAACCCCCTTTATCCCTGAAGGTCTGGAATGACCTTGTGTGGGAGAGGGCTACACATTTAGAGACAATGGACACACACCCAATATCCGAGTATACTACGATTAATCTCTCTTGCAGAAAAATCCCAGTTCCTCGACCGTGAATCGAACCCGGGACCCCGAAGTTTCGAGGCAAGTACGTTACCTCTAGACCACGGAGCCATATATAAATAAAATGTCATATTGTTTAAAACAGCAGAGATGATTCATATATCTGTGTACTCCATACAATCGACGTTACGTATCTGATACATGCCGTGATTGTGAAACACATTTAAATTCGGTTATCTATCGACAAAATATTGTCGGTACAGTTACAAAAGAGATTTTTTTGCATGATTTGTGTGTCATGTTCTGTGCATGTAGTTTTCCTTTACCTAGTAGCCATATATTGCGTAAAACATATCTACCAAGTATAATTAAAAATTTTTGAATTATAGAAGACGTACGAAATAAATTTTTATGGTTGACAGTGGATGAAGCAACTGATTTTCGGTAGAGTAAGGTTATTAATGTTATATTAAGCATTTTGAGTATTCAAAAGGCTTTGTCTCTATTAGACAACGAAAATCGGGCTGTAAACAATAAACTAAAAAAATGTTTTACACAGGAATCTGGCACAAAATAATATGTAAAATTCATGAAAATTACCTGCGCTGTTTATCAGTACCTGCCCATGTGAACTATTTAGAGTTTGCACCATTTATCTTGGTAGATGTGGAACGTTCTTTTTTTCTTGTACAAACATATCTACAAACCAAATTTAACAGCCACTGTGGACCATGGAGTAGTATCCTTACCCTAATCATTATTAAATAATATTTAAAATTTTATTAAGTAGTTTATCTACTAAAATGGGACCTACAATTATTATACCCTAGTGTAATTAACATTAATTTTATTTTTGAAAAATGAAATTATGTGCATATATTTCAGAAGTTCTATTCAAATAACTCTCTAAAGCAGCCATTTATTTTCTAATTATTTGCAAATTGCATTATATTTAGCTCAAGTAGATATTATAGTCAAATTAGAATTGCAAAATTGCAAGATACAAATTTAGTAATGCAGCATCGTTAAAACAGTAAATGTAATGTATGTTAGTAAATCTATTATAAAACCATATACACCAAGTTTCAATGTTGGAACTTTGTTAATATTTATTACAGCTATATATTTCACATCATAAACTGCCTTAAAATTGTCTGGAATTAAAATAACTGGAGTAGTCTAAATGTAATTATCGATAGTGTTTTTCATATAACCTTTCCCAGGCATATAAATCAATTTCATATGATGAAAAATTAATGTATGCAAAATTATGTTTATTGTGGGCCCACAATGCATATAAGAGAATAAGTTATCTACTCGCCGAACGTAGGAATTTGGAATTTAGATTAGTAGAAATGAATCAAAAATATAAAAAACAACGTAAGTTTACCGGGAATAATTTTCTGTTCGTAAGTAGGTGTTATTTTATGTATATATCCAAAAACATCCCATGCAAAATGTCCTATACTCCTCCATCTTTCTAGGGGTAAAAAGTGAAATTTTCTTAAAAAAACCATTAATAACTCGTTATCTAACACTTTTATGAAAAAAACATCAAGGGTCAAAAGTTGTTCTAAATTAAATTTTCTATCGAAATAGGCCTTTTTTTTTTGGAAAATATATCAAAAAAATGAAGTGCAAGTTCACATTTTTTTATAAACAAGTTTATAACAAAATTCAAAGCTGGTATAACAGAACTTTGGGTCCTGAAGATTGGGCGTGAGATAGGACAAATAATGGTTTAATCTCTACACTCTTGGAAGATAATTCAGTACCAGACGATGTTCTAAAAATCATTGTCTGTAGGTGCTCAAAAGATTGTGGACCAAATTGTGGTTGCAGAAAGACTGAACTACGATGTTTTATACTTTATAATATTCGGTATACATACTGGAAAAAATTGTGAGAAAAGTATCAATCTTAATGAACTTGATGATCCACAATATTTAGATGTAATCGAAGATTTAGAAATTAATGCTGATAATTTTTTTGCAGATAAATCGCATGTTATCGAAGATGATTATGAAAGTTCTGAGGACTGGTGGCGTGAAAATTAAGCCGATGGCTATCAACAATAAGGGCCCATAAACGCTGGTTGTGTCCGATGTGTGTATAAAATTTTATGTACGATCAGTCTTAATGAGTACATAATACATAAGTATATATTAGTTATCTTGCAAATACTTGATAAGAAATGTCAGTCTGTTAAATTTTAATATTTCATAAACATAAGAATAGTACCGTCACAGTGACAGATAGTAATTTGATTTTGAATTTAAATTAAAAATAAATGTAAATAACCAAGCTACCATGTAAATAAATTGATTTTTTTTACTACTAACCTGAGAAATCACCATTATTTACTCCATTTCTCTAATGAGAAGTAGTATTCCTCTTCCTAGGTAAAAAATTATAATAAAAAACCACCTAGGTAAATAATGAAAAATTTTCTATATTTTTAATGAAATGAATAGAAACTTGTTAACTTAATTCTTAGCAAAAAAACAAATAAACTCGGAAATTCAACACCGGTAAGTGGTATGATGAAAATTATAAAAAATTATTTAAAATTATAGTTAATTGTACAGTTATGGCAAATCATGTTTTCATTTTGTCAGTTTGACAACTAAACTCCCAGACTACTTGATATTTCGAAATATTTGAAAATAAATGGGAAATGACATATCAAAATCTAAGCAAATCAAATATGGTAATATGTCAATGTTAGTAGTAAAAAAAAATTCTATATATACTTCGGTTGAGAAGGCCCATATAGACCTCGCACATTATATCCTTCGGCGCTATGCGCCTCAGGATATAAAAGTGCTCGGTAAATAATAGCTCACTTCTCACCCTAGGTATATAATATACTACTTCTACACTCCACCAAAAATTACTAAAGCGGCAAATGATATGATGTTGGATTTATTGCCTCAGAAGTCGAAAATGTTGATTGAAAAATAGAGCAAAAGTCGTAGCTGGCCGTAAAGTGTTTTACGGCCCAGCGGGCTGTAAAGTAATACTTTAAGCCTTCAAACCAAGCATATAAAGTATCAATTAAGACTAGTCGTACTTTATATTTTTTAACGACTCAATAAATCAAAATATTGTATTAAGGAAAACTAGGATTTACTTGACTTTTGTCCATACATTAAATTTCAGGAAATTAAAAAAAATTAAGTAGGTCCCCTCTTATTCTCCTAGAGTGGAATATGAATGCACATGAGTATATTCGGAGAATTTTGGAACCAAATACGTTGCCGTATCTTCTGCGGTTGGAAACCCCTATATTTCCAGCAGGATAATGCTAGACTCCATACAGCGTCACAACCATTAGATTCCTACAATATGCTGATGTGAACATTCTTACATGGCTCTCATGATCCCCTGACCTTACGCCAATCGAATATGTATGGGACATTATAGCTAGACAGCTAGGTCGATTATCGATCTCACTAATGAAACTTCAGCCCTTACGACAAAAGTTTCAGATAGCTTGAGACGAAATATCTCAGGAATATATGGGCCACCTAGTATGTAAGATAGTTTGAAGCACGAAGTCGCTATTAATCTTGATTCGTTGCCTAATTATAACGAAATATTAACCGTTCCCGAATGCCTATTTTTTTATATAATTTTGCGACATTTATGTATCTAGTAATAATTGATAACTGATATATTCCAGCTTTTTATTGTGATAGTAATTCACCTTTTGTTTAAAATAAATAGCAAGTTTAAAGGTGAAAATGGCGAGAAATTAAGAAAATAGACTCTCTTAGAAACCTTATTCTATGCATTTCCGGTATAATTTATTACCCCAAAACGTGCCATCCATAATTTACCGTACCGCAAGAAATATTTAACATCGTTAAACTTGAGGCATAATTTGCATACTCTCATTTATATTGTCCAATTTGGTATATGTAATAGGAAGAAACCTATTCAACAAAATAAATAGAAAATAGTTGATGCATTTAGTGTTATCAGACTAATACGGATAGTCTTTGGTGCTAGCAAGAATATTTGAAATAAAATTGCCGTTAGGTTTACTAAGATTTTTCCAATGAAACGTTCAGATAATGTTGATACGTAATTTTAACCCACTTTTTTGGTTGTAACTTATTTTTATGATGTTTTCATAGGGATCAAGTGTCGTTTTGAAATAATTTCTTGATTAAAATTAAAGTTTGCTTTGATTAAGAAGAAAATGTAATAAGCTTTTTTGCATATCGGGAGCAATTTTTTAGACATTTGACAAAATTAAATTTACGGATTTTCAGTTTTATTCAGAATAATTTAGGATTCACTAAAAAATTTCAAAACTACTGAACGAGTTTTAAGAGAGAACATAATTAGTAAATACCGCATCTCAGGTCATTCCAATTACGAACTTACGTACAACTTTCATACAAGTAATTAATTTATTCAAAGTATGGGTACATATCATATACGTTGACAGTGTATTTTGTTATATTCTGTAACCTATTTCATACATTACTATCAAGTTGAGACGAAAACACCTAAGCACAAAATGCTTGTTTTGTGAATTTCATATCAACCTGAATTGGAATATATGTATATAGTTATTTAATGTTTTGTGAAAAAAGAAGAGATGAATGTTAATTTATAAAATGTAAATGGTAAAAATGAAGAGTGGAGTATGGTGAGGTATAACACACAACATAAAATAGTATATAGTAGATGAATAATACAAATTATGTCACAGGTAAGTGGATGATTAATATTCATAGTTAGATCAGTGATAGTAAATCTAGAAGGTAAGCTAAATTGTAATGATCTAAACATATCGAATACATATATATTCTCTAATAAAACTAGATTTCAGTTGATATTTTTTACTTTATGATATTCATTATAGGATCAGGATTATCTAAAACAAATTTTTTTATTTCATTTTTGTATTTACTAAATTTTTTTACGTTTTTTTAGGTGGATTGGTAATAAATTAAATAATTTGAGGCCAAGATAGAAAACAAATCTTTCTGTATGGCTTTTCTTAACAAATGGTATCTCCACAGACTTATTTGAATGAACATAAATATTATGAAATGCAATAGTATACGATTTTTTAGGAATTAAACTTCTCTTATGTTATTTTGTTGTATATTACTAATTTCTTGCAAAGTACAACACATTTACGTACTAGCGGATTTAATTGAAACACTGAAGAAACAAAAAACTACATTTTAAATGTGGGTGCCTTTATTTTACTTATATAAGCTTTATTGTCATCTTATAAATGTAGAAAATTAGTACTCAATTACTGAAAAAGTCTAAAATAAATTTTCCTTAGTTAAACCCATTCTAACTAGAATCAAAGTGATGGGAACTGGCATTGGAACCTTACTGCAGCAGGCATTACAAAACTGTCACTAAATTTTCGAATTTATTGTGAAATTCACCTTGTGGTATGCCAGTATAGTAACGATTACGTAAAATCGACTGAATTTAGGTACTGTATAGTTATTACACTTTCAAGTAACTGCCGCAGTATGTGCAACGTCGCGGATACTATTCTGCATTACTTTAAAGTATTTTCAACTTTAAAGTGAGATTTGGTAGTAATGCACAACGTTACCAAAGATTCACTTCAAAGTAATGATAATTGAAAATGTTCTATTTAAAGTTTCTGTAACATTGTTGACAAATTTTTGGAACTTTAAAGTTGTGTAATTCACTAGTAACATCTTGAGTAAAAAAACGTTATTTTTACAAATGAAGAGATTTTGAAGTGATTTTTATTACTCTCCCCTAGTTTAAAATAGCCTACAAAGTTACATGCACCTTGGAAACTTACTGCAAAGTGACATTAACTTTTAAGTCAACACTTTCTTATTCAAAACTAATCGAACATGGCGTCGAAAAGCAGTAAAACAACAATAAAGGTTTCTCGGCATACATCGACCTTTTATAGGAAAGTTATGTTACGGTTAAGTGAAGTTAACAATTTAAAAAATTATTTGATTGATGCGGAACCAACGTTGAAACAGATAAATTACCAGGTTAGGAAACATCTTGGGAAAATCGAACATTACAGCGCAGAACAAACAAATGTTGAAACAAAGAATGTGTTTGATTGTCATTGTGTTTTACCATTAATTGTTACTAATTAAAACTTCGCCCTTTGAACAAGTTTAACTTTGGCCAATCGAGATTTTCACCACAAAAAATTTTGTTAGTAATCAAAATAAATAAACGATCGCATATCGCTAATAACACTTCCACCTGTTGACGTTTAGTCAGTCATTATCGTGTTGCCAATCACAAACAATAAAATTATCTTTACCTATACTTCATTCGTTTCATATAAGTTCATAAAAAAAGCATTGACGCGTAGTACTATATAAATACATTTTATATATTTATATAATGCGAGCGTCTATGCTAGAGAACTATGTACGACTGAGTGTCGACAAAGAGTAGCTAAGCGAGCCCAGGTAAACAATTTTGATGTGCTCATATGAAATGAATGGAGTATAGATTGGATAAGTCAGCTTTGCCAACTAAAATGTGAGGGTGGTAAAGTACGTGGAAACTTTGCAGTAACCGTCTCGTAACAGCATAGTAGACGACAGTATAAGACTACCAAAGAAAATTACGTCGTTCGTCGCATTTACTACTTTTTTGGAAAACATAACTACATAGTGAAATTATGGTAGTTCGCGTCACCATTTTTCAAGTAACAACTATAGCGTTAGTCGCATCTGCTACTTTATGGTAAATGTACTTTGATAGGAAATAATTTTGATTTTTGTCACCCCGTATTAAGTAACAAATACTTTTATTGAATGATGACGCCATATTGACATAGATAAAATATTATTCTGAAAACCATTTTTTTTATTAAATGTGTCATGTACAAATATGTTTTATAAGTAGATCATTATCACTTCATAATACATAAAACAAAAAATGTTTTCTATCAAAAATTGTGCATTTTCGATTGTACACATAATTTATTGAAATTTTTACTTTTATTTTTTTAAATTTTCTAGAGAGCGCGTCTTTTTTATCGAAGTATCATGATAACATTTTCCAGAAAACAAGTAGTCGTTTTAATTTTCGCACTCAGAGTGAATGCGTCTATAATACGTCGCAGTTATAGTAAATAAACAAGCAGATATGAGTGTGAGACAGAACCTCCATCACCCATATACATCGCAACTGAAGACACGTGTTAGCTTGTGACCTCGACATTCAGCATTCTAATTGCATTTCGACAAATAGAGTCTTAGGCGTTTTATTGTGTTATTGTGAAATATTCTTGTGACAGGTTCCTTCGCAAAATACCCTGGATCAGTGTATACATAACAACCCGGAACTAGAGTTTAATGTCACAGAACTTTATTGCAAATGCTGTAAAAATGTTATCTTGCGTACACGAAAATCGAATGTTTTAGGACTTTAAGTATTTTAAATATGCTCCAGTTACGTTTGTAGATGTGAAACGGTCGTTTTCAGATTACAACTAAACTTTTAATGATTGGCGCCGTAATTTAACTCCAAATCATTTAGAGCAATTATTATTTTTTTATTTTACTGCCAAAAATAATCCTTATTGTGCAATAGTGTTTCTTGCCAAATATTCACCTAATTTCGAACATTACAAAAATCATCCGTGAAAGGTATGAGGTAAGGTATTGTCTATTGGTATTGTGTATCACTTTTGCACATAAAAATATTAATGTGATTTTGTCACTGATATTCGCGAAATGACTACCTGAGAGTAAAGACCGCATTTAGTAATTGGACAACTTTTGTCCAATTTAACCAATTTCGTACCTCTATTGGTTCTCGAGATGCCCTTTAAATATTTGTAACTTTGTACATATATCATATTCCATACCCATAGCATCATTTTTCATAATTTTTAGCTGAACAACGATTATTCGTGTAAAATCTAAATCTAATATAGTAAATCGAAGCTAGCTAGAGAAGAAATAATAGCTGATGAAATGAGAAGTTAGGTGAATAAACTTCTGATTATAAATATTTATTAAATTACTTAGATATTAACCCCTATATAAATTATTGTGGGCAAAACCTTAAAACATCAAAGAAGTTCATTTTCAATAAAATAATAAAATGTCCACCAACTTTAAAGCAGGCCCGCTTGAAATCCTAAATGTCCTTCTAGTTTCTGTGTCCAGGGCACCGTTCACGTCACTAGGGTAGTGAGAATAAAATGAATTGAGCCGCCCTGCTCTACCCTGAGTGAAAAGAATCTCATGTTTGCGTTGGAGTAAAATACGGAACATTCTCTGGGGTATCGAAAGAACTTGAGGAAAAAACAGAAATATACGCTTAACAGGGTTTGAACAGGACCTAAAATCACCTTTACTCGTAATTTTTTTCCATTAGTTTTCAATACAAAAAAGGAAATGCCAAATGAAAAAGTAAATATAAATTGTAAATACGTCTAATGAGAAAACACTGCATATTGTTAATCAGCTGGTTAAAATCACTATTAATGCATAATTCTTTTTATTTGGTTTACACTTTAAGTCCAGATTATATAGAAAAATAATATAAAAAAATAGCAAAAAGTAATTCTTATAATAACAAATCTGTGTATACAGGGTGACCGGGAATAACATAAATAATCTTTGGGTGGTGGATCCCTTATTCAAGAATAACAATAAAAGATTCAAGTCAACAAGTGTCCGAAAAAGCTTCTTGAAGAAGCTACGATAGTATGAAGATGACACCCAAAATCTGGTATGAATTTTTTATTTCAAAAAGTATTTTGAGAAACACAATGAAATTTGTTACAAAGAGTAAATTTTTCAAGAGAAATCTAATGGTTTTATCAAAAAAAGACTACGAAGGACAACAGGCTTGTGAACCGGAAGGGGTCATTTCAAAGTTTGTCACATTTTTTTGTCTCAAACTTTTTTCAACTTTCCAGCACTAACATAAGATTCTTTAAACATATGATTTAAAATCTGTGGTTCTAACTATAAGCCTTTGTTATATTTCTGAGAGTTTTCACATGAAATAGGCAAAAATATTTAAATAATCAAATGGGGAATTTGCTGGAATCCATTTTTATTACGGAAAAGCCAATGGCTAACAATCCAGCGTATGTTGAGAATTTCCAAAAACAGCAACTGCCCTGCACCCAAATTTTTTCAAACATCAAGCTCTAATTGAGAGAAACGGGTAATGTAAAACTAAGAAAACAAGACTGCGGAGTATAGAGGACTACTCGCACACATAATGTTCAACAATCCCAGAAGCAGTGTTTGAGGATTAGCTGCATAAGATGGTATTCCAAAATGTATTGTATGCAAAGTTCTTCATGAGCAGTTCCTCTACCCATATCGTGTTCAGATGGTACAAACCCTGAAATTACAGAATTAATAGCCTAGGATAGATTTTTTTTGGTGGTTAGAGAAAAATGCCAAACTTTTGCATATAAATTCCTGTTTACTGATGAAGCATATTTCAGTCGAGATGGAATTGTGAATTTTCAAAACAAATATGTGTGGCCTGAAGATAAATCATAAAAAAAAATGCTAAAAAAGTTAAAAATAATTGAAATTAAAAAAATAAGAAAGGAAAATAAAAAGCTTGAATCTGTAGAAGACATATTAAGGCAATATTTTAATAACATTAAATACATTAAATTAGAAAAAGAAACTACCTACCTACCTCTTACCCTTTTATGTCTACAAAAACATTAGCTGGGGTATGTTCTAGTAGATGGAGAAGTTCAATCTCTTTGTGTTTATACAACCTAAAATGTTGTATTCGAGATTCACTTACTAACTTTTTAAAAACATATTTATTTATTAAATACAAAATTTTAATTTTTATGTCTGATTATAATTGATACACATAAAACTGCTAAGATTAACAAGAGAGTATTAGCTATAAAGAATATTGTCAACTGAACTGCAAATGGCTTGCCAGTCATATTTATATTGGTTGGTTTTGTTGAATCAGCACGTATGATATTTCTACAATAGTAGCAAATCTAAACGTGACTCATAATATCGAAGATATTAAATTACAGTGGGAATTATTTCACTCTTATCAATAACGGTGTTAAATTACTCTCTGAGAATGATATGAACTTGAACTAATATACAATAATTATAATTTTAATATAACAGCTCCCTCTCTTATAAAAAAAGTTGTTGCTCTGGCGCAACTTTTAAGCGTAATTTTTTCTGTGACTTGGATTTAGTTTTATTTCTTCTAGTTGTTCTTGTAGGTTTATGCTTGGTCTTCGTTTGGGGAGTACGTCTATAATTTTTAAATATTCCACGCCTAGGTGATGGTGGTGGAGGTGGTTGATTGTTCGATGAGGTAATGCTGATTCTTGTTCTTCTTATTTTTCTTTTATATTTACAAGTGAAATATGAAATGATTAATAATAAAATTACAGCTATGATTAAATAAGTAAACCAGGATATATTTTTGGTTACAAATGGTTCATTGATTAACTTATCTATATCGTCTGAGTATTGATCTAGTTTATGCTTTGTGATATTTAAATCATTCGTGTTAAGGTTACTTAACTTAAGTGGTTTTAACTTTGGGAGTTTGGTTTTGTCGGGTAAGTGTTCACAACAGTCATAGGGTATTAAAACTGGATTATTGTAATAGGTAATGTTATCTTGTTGATACGCAGATGCATGGACCCTAGTACTACCTATAAAAGCGTTACATTCGGGTTGTATTTTCAGGATAGAGTTTGTATCAATCACTTTTGTGACTACGTCTCTGTTATGGCACTTAAGTCACTAGTCGACTGTTTAAAACCGAAATTAACCACTTATTATTACTAAGTTTTTGAATATTGTAGTCTTTTGCGAATAAGTTTTACTGGCATGTCCGGGGTACTACACTTAATTGTCTTAATATTTGAGCTTCGCATATAGCGTCACTGTCTATTGGATATGGAAGCACATTCGAGCAGAGTTTTATGTTGTGGTTTAGGGTTTTACAGCTCTCGAGGTTTGGAAGAGGTACAAATAAAAATTAATCATCATCTTTAGCAATGCTGAGTGTTGTTGATAAAATATGATGAAATCCAGTTCGATTATTCAATACAGGTATAGGGTACAGATGGTAAAGTGTGTAACTGTCTGGTTCCGTTAGAGGGATTTTGAGTACAAATATTATTTAAAATCCATATTGAAAAGTTTGAAGTTCTATTATATCGAAGTATTGAGCTACCTTTGATATTTGTGATGTTTTAGGTAAATTATTTTTATGTAGAGATTGAGATATCTGCTGAAATGAGGTAATCAGATCTTTAGGTGTAATTATTGAACTATGCAAGATTTTTAGTCTGGCAAATGTAATCGAATTTAAGATATCATCTAGACCGTTCTCTAAAAACATATAGCTCTCCATTAGAGATTTGCATAACTTAAGAACTTTTAATTTTACTTCGATGTATTATAGTAAATCATCTGATATATCATATATTGATTTTTCGATTTCTTTGATGTCATTATTAAAGGTTTCCACATCAATTTTTAGTTTCTTAATGGTAGTATTAAAACTTCTTATTACTGAGGTTGTTACAGAAATTTGAAATTTTTAACAGATTTTCTAGTTGATGCTTATCGTTAGTGAGTTTATTAATACAATTAGTATAATATTCACCATCAGGAATCTAAGTTTCCTGTGACAGCTTTCTAAAATGTACCTACTCCGTTTGAGAGTCCTTGTTTAAAGCGTTTAGTTTCCGCGAATATTTCCTTTACTTTTAATTATAACGATTGCAAGATTTGAGTTAAGAGATTAATATTGTTCTGAATTCTGACCGAAAAGATGCCATACGGGGGTTGTCTTTATCGAAAGTATTTATTAATTCATTTAAAATTTTGTCATTATTGTCAAGGGGTTTTTTAAAGTGGTTCTATGTCTTTATAAACTAAGGGTGTCCACTTGTCATTTGAAATTTGATTGCGGTCTTCTTCATGGTAGTAGATTCCGATCGTATTGTTGATGGGTTCAATCGTGTATTGGGTGATGCTGCTTTTAGCAGTAGAAGAAACCTGAAAACTGCTACGTACAAAGCGTAATAAAAAAAAAATTATTTATCGTTATTTAATAATAACAAAAAAAAGGTGAAATATGAGTAATTTTCGATGGATACCTCTCCGGTACTCGCAGCAAATGTTTATTATAGTGTGCCGTTTGAAAATCAAGTAGGAACCACACACTTGCTAGCTCATCGGGGGGGAGCAGGTAAGACAGCTAGGTGGTAAACACACAAACGATGAAAAAAAACTGGATGTTTGAAATCAAAGGATATATTACAAAATTATATAGGTATATTATAATATGCAATGACATTTACGGATAGATATGTACATATATTGGTAAATATAACAGAGAAATACTCGCACTGATGGGAGGGTTGTTCCCATATACATTTAAAACTAATAGGATATATATGCATATAAAAATAAAATAAACAAGATATCCATGCTACAAATATCCAACAAATGGCATAAATATGTAAAAAAAAATGCAAACAAAAATGTGTGTACTAGGGCACTTATCTTGTGACTGGTGAGCGGCGGGCGTTGTCAATAGTGTCTAGGGGTTGTAGCCAAATGGGTGAGCGCTACACAGCTAGGAGATGTTCTCTGATGCGATGGCCGGGAATCGGTCCCACAAAACGGTGGTGAACCAAAAGGCGACACCTCAAAACGGTGAACTAAAGGTGCACTATTTAAATATTTCCTCAGGGTGGAAGGAAAAAAAATAGGACCAAAAAAAAAAAAAAAAATTCCGGTTTGACTGTAGTCTCCAAACCTTAAAACCACTGGAAGTTCCTCGACTGGCACCTCGACAAGGCTTAACGAATTAATTCCAAAATGTAATTTCGTGAAAACTATCTAAATCACATAAGATGATAATCTAATCACGAACACGGCAGTGCACTCACTATTGATCCCAATACTCAAAAATTGGTAACTCACAATAAAGAATGCGTGAACGCAATGCCTACCCCGTTAATAATCCCCAAAACATGGCTCTCCCGGAAAAAGAAGGAAGAGAAAAAAAATCATAAAAACCAGCATTTCAGAAAAACCATTCAAATGCAGGAAATGAACGATGTACCGCGTTAATTGTTGACGATCCAAGTCAAGAAGAATATAAATTACAGAAGCCCTACTGTTTAAAATAATACCACAAAGTGAGACAAATACTATTTTCTCTTAGACTAGAAGACCTAATAAACAAAATATTATTTAGAGAAGATAAATTTAAATTACGAAGGAAAATTACCCATACCACGTAAGTCATGTTAACATCTTACATAGCTCACGACCTTCAAATGGTATCAAGGTCATGACCTGAGAGACACAGGACCGGAGGTCTCAATCGCCACAAGCCTACAAATTTAAACAATGAAATGGTTACTGTTTACTACCATATTACAACAGTTGAACGGCTAGGATGCTTATGCAGTATGTTACTATGTTGGTTGTACCGCTGAATAGAAAATATAACAAAATTAGCGCCTAGTAATAAAGCCGTAACCTAAGGCGGTCCTGTAATATTGGACGTACCGTCTTGCGTTCTTACGCTAGAACGTTGCAACCGTAACGACAGCTACTTTTGCCTACGTAGTGCGTAAAGTTTAATTTGAGTTTTGACAGACAAATAATAACCTAAGCTGAGAATTGTAAAGTAAAAGGTTTATAGTATATTACTAACACAAGTAACCATTACTGGATAACAAGCCCTATCAAGGTAAGTCCCCAATTATTTTCTTTATTTCACAATAAGAAAGAAACGATATCGTTTTTGTTTGTTTTCTTTCATAGGTTATATTTTATTAAATACAATTTATTACATTGTAGGTACGGTCATTACTCGAAAAACAATTAGAATTGAAAATGCATATCAATTAATTCAACCCTAAGCCGAAGTACGTGGCAGGCAACGAGGACAGAAATAATTCCTTACACGAGAAGAGGCTGGATTGGACTAATAATATTGGTAAGTTACTATTAATATTATATTAGCGATATAGACAAAATAAAGACATCTATACATTTGCCCTGTGACACTTATTATTTACTAAAACAAACCACTGGATGATGGTCTTCTATAAAATTTGTTTTGTTTTAGATCTCTTGAAGTAACAATCAGAGCGAGATTAGCAACATCGATGGACGCGCGGAAAACACAAAGAAACAAGTTTCATGACTACCTGATGGATTACTAATTTAAAATAACAAAATATTGAATTTAAATTGTAATTAAAATCCAATAAACAAGCTCATATTTAGAAAAATAACAGTGGTATTTTATTTTATTTTATTTCAGGCCTCATGAAATTTTTAAGTGTAACAATTTAAATATCTATAAAAGCCTTATAAATAAAACTAACTAATAATTTCAATCTTATTTCAAAAATAAATTGAATAATTATATAATAATTATGGCACAAAATCAGCACGAAAGCGAGGAAGTTAACTACATTTACAAACTAAATGAATTTTCAATCATTCCTGAATACGAGGGAGATCAAATACTTTTAAATACATTCGTAAATTCATGTAATTCAGCACTTGAACTTGCAGAAGAATACCAAATTCCATTGATAATTTTACATATTAAAAATAAACTTAAAGGTAGAGCTTCGCAACTCATTAATTGAAGAAATCTTAATAGTTGGCCTGAAATTAGGGACCTTTTGTTAACACACTTTGGTGACTCTAGAGATCCTACAAGTCTTATACACGACTTACAAAAACTTAAACAGCTACCAAACGAATCTCCTTTAACATTCGCACATAAAGTAGAATCACATAACGCGAAATTGCATGCTGAAATAAATGGTCAAGAGGATTTAACGCCAGAACAAAAAATAGCACAAGAAGATTTGATCGAACAGATGTGTTTAGACACACTTTTAACCGGGTTAGAACCTAAATTATGTCAAATTATTAGAGCTTCAAATCCGACAACGCGAGGCGAGGCAATATATAGAATAAAAAGAGAACTCCAGGTATCATATCTCGAAACACAAAGATTTTCGCGCTATCAAAATACAAGTCAACCTAAACAAAATAATCGTCCGGTTCAAAGTAGTAACAAACCAACTTGCAACTATTGTAAGAAAGTCGGTCATACAATAGACGTTTGTTACAAAAGACAAAATCAGAATTTAGGACCATTACATACAAATTCTTTAACTTTAATAATAATAATCGGTTCTCTCCACATAATAATTTTCGAAACTTTAATCAAAATCAAAGACCATCAGTAATACAAACAAATCCAAATTTCCAACGAAATACAAATTATAATCAAAATTTTAGAAACAATTCTTAAAATGAAATACCAAGAAATCACCATTTAAACTCATACGAGAGTCAGGAAATTGCGACTGGCACCTCGACTCAAGTATCTCAGCCCAGTCATTCTCAAAACGTAGAAGCGATCACGGCAACATTACGAGAACTGAATACGGCAGACAGCCACCAGGCATTTCTACATTAAACAAAATGTTTACGACAAATTCCGAAAATCTGTTTTACATAACTGACCGCACAGACAATTTTAAATTACTAGTCGATACTGGCGCAGGTATTACATTATTTAAACAAAAAACTGTACCACCGGAAAACAAAATTTTTAAGGACGGAAATTTACTGCTACAAGGCATAACTAATCAAGTATTGCATATTACTGATTATACCTATATAAAATTCACAAAAGATAGCGAACCTCTCAAAGTTCATATTTACGATTTAGACATTGAATTTGATGGCATTTTAGGCTTAGACTTCTTAGAAAATATGAAATGCATAGTAGATATAAGAAATAAAAAACTAATCACACCAGAAAAATCATAAAATATATACAAAGTAGGTCAAGACATCCCGAAAAAAAATAAAAACTAATATACAAAATTCAGAAATTAGTCAAAAAAAAGAACAAAAATACGGTGTTCAGAAATAATAAACCTAGTGATGTTGATAATACTATAACAATAGAACCTAGAACAGAATGTATTTTCAAACTAAAATGTAATTTAAAAAACACTTCTGCATTTTTAAATAAACAAGATTTATGATCTGGTAAAAATTCCTAATGCAATAATTCAAATTAATGATCCAAGGTGAATTTCTTACATCGGTAGTAAACTGTAATACAATTACAAAAACTTTAAACCTAAAAAATTTAAAAATTGAACCTATTAATGATATTAAAGAAATTTTTAACTACAATATAAGCCATTCGGGACAATCTTTTTATCGAAATAAACAAATAAAAGAACAATTATGTCTCAATCACCTTAACGAAGAAGAAAAAGAATTAGTAGAAGACTTGTGTTTATCATTTGAAGATATATTTTTTCTTGAAGGAGATCAATTAACTTTCACAAATCAAATAAAGCATGAAATAAATACAAGTGACGAAAAACCAATTTTTACAAAATCCTACAGATATCCACATGTTCACAAACAAGAGGTAAAAACACAAATAGGTAAAATGCTTGAACAAGGGATACAACCCTCTATTTCTCCATGGTCAAGTCCTGTTTGGGTTGTGCCCAAGAAAATGGACGCCTCTGGAAAACAGAAATGGCGCATAGTCATTGATTATAGAAAATTGAATGAAAAAACAGTAGGCAACAAGTACCCACTACCCAATATATCAGATTTATTGGATCAATTAGGGAAATGCGAATATTTTACAACATTGGATCTGGCATCGGGATTTCACCAAATAGAAATCGAAAAAAAGGACATTCCGAAAACTGCCTTCTCTGTGGAAAATGGACACTATGAATTCGTCCGAATGCCTTTTGGTCTACGGAACGCACCAGCCACGTTTCAAAGAGTTATGGATAATATCATGACAGGCATCCAAAACGAAAAATGTTTGGTTTATATGGACGACGTCATCATTTACTCATCAACGCTCAACGAACATATGAGTAGGCTTAAGGAAGTGTTCAATCGTCTAAGAAAATGTAATTTCAAAATTCAACCAGATAAATGCGAATTTTTAATAACAGAAAAAGGTGTAAAACCCAACCCCGATAAAGTAGCAGCGAAGACCCACCCAACCAAAAGATCAAGAGCTCAGGATTGTTGGGTGTTGCCGGCGTTTTTTTTTTTTTTTTTTTTTTTTTTTTTTTTTTTTTTTTTTTTTTTTTTTTTTTTTTTTTTTTTTTTTTTTTTTTTTTTTTTTTTTTTCCTGCGTAGAAAGAAAAAAACATTAATTTCATCTCCAATATTAATCTACCCAAATTTTGAAGAATTCGTTCTAACAACGGATGCGAGCGCATTTGCTCTAGGATCCGTCTTATCGCAAGGGCCAATTGGAAAGGATCTACCAATAGCTTATGCAAGTAGAACATTGTGCACCACAGAAACTAAGTATTCAGTGATTGAAAGGGAACTATTAGCCATAATCTGGTCAGTCCATCATTTTAGGCCTTATCTCTATGGCAGACGATTTAAATTAGTCACAGACCACAGACCACTAACCTGGCTATTCTCAATCAAAGACCCCGGTAGTCGTTTAGCACGTTGGCGCTTAAAACTAGAAGATTATGATTATGAAATAATCTACAAACCAGGAAAGATAAACTGCAACGCAGACGCCCTCTCAAGAATAAGAATAAACCACATTAAAGAAGCCATACTTTTCAATAACAAAGTTATTGAAGAAGATGAGAATAATGAATCTAACGAAACCAACGAACCAACGCAAGAAGAAATATTTAGAGAATATCAAACCTTTCAAAGAAGACAAGAAAATGAATCACTTTTAGATTTCTCAAAAATAAGTTACACTAATGACCAATTATTACAGCGATCACACAAAAATATTATAATTTTCTTTCAGCAAAACAAATTACAAAAATTGCACGAAGACGTATTAGATGACCGTTTAGATAATAACACGGACATTTCTTGCGAAAAAAATAAATATAGTAAATAGCTCTAAAGTTAGAAATCGAGATTATTATATAATAGGCCTTCCCTTCGACAATAAATTAGCTGTCGAACACTTATTTAAATTAATAATGTTAAACAAACATGAATTTGATGCCTCAAAACAATATCATATAGAAAACATTATAGGTATACCTATATTAGAAATATTTTCTTTTATTTTCGCTGACGATGACATAAAATTAATAGTATGTCAGAGTCTTGTAACTATACCAGATGAAGATCAAAAACCTATAATCATAAATCAATACCACGATGGTAAAGCAAATCTGCATAGAGGAATCAATGAAACTATCCGGCGTATAAGAGAAAAATATAATTGGCCGAATCTCACAAAAGACGTAGAAAATTATGTTAAAAGTTGCGAAACTTGCGCAAAGACTAAAGTTATACGAAAAAGCCTTACACAACCATTGGTAATTACTGAAACACCTTAAACCGCATTTGAACGTATCAATATAGACATATTGGAAATACCTACTAGAAATTATTTACTCACTGTTAGAGATGAACTAACTAAATTTACTCAAGCTTACCCTGTAGAAAATAAATCTGCCAAGAATGTAGTAAATACCCTTTTAATTTACTTCCAGCATTACGGGACGCCCCTGAGAATACACTGTGATTCAGGATGCGAATTTAATAATCAACTATATATCTTTGCTTACTATATAATATTAAATTAACATTTTCTTCTGTAGGACATCCACAGTCAAACAGATCTCTCGAAAGATTTCACTCAACCCTACTCGAAATGATTAGAACGCACAAAACAAGCAATCCAAATGAACATCCATTAACAATAACCCCTTATGTGGTAATTTGTTATAATAATTCACTTAACAGTACACACGGTTTCACACCGTATGAACTAATTTTTGGACATACGTCCAGTCGTCCACCACAAACATTATACAATCAAAAGGATCTTATAACTAAATATATTCATGACTTAAATAATAAAATTTCATACTATTATAAGATAGCTAGAAATAGAATAATAGAAAATAAAGAAAAAGCCAAGGAACGTTTCGACAAAAACAATTTCGAGATTGGACAAGTCTATCCAAAAGAATCCCAAATAAAAAATAAATTAGGTAATAAGTTCTTAGGACCTTTCGTTATTAAACAAATATTTGATAATAACTGCTACATAATCGAAAACGAACAATATTCTACAAAAGTAAATTTTGATTGCTTAAAGCCATGTTTTAGTAAACAAGATAATAACTAAAACTTTTCTCTCCTTTCAGAGCGTCGATCCTGACGACCATAAAATGCTGGTACGACTTAAAACCATTGAACAACACGATTGGTGTACATTATCACCCAGAACACAACGTAAAAATTTGCAACGAAAAATGGACTCTTTTAGTATATAAAGATATTTCTGTTCTACGAAAAACATTTAAACATACTGATTCGTTAATGAATTCTTTAACTTCCAAAATACGACCAAAATCGACTAAACGAGTTTTTATACGGATATTAAGCCTCATATAGCCATTCTAACACAAATTCGCGAGTCTATAGAAAATAAAGTCGACGAAATCAGATTAGATGTAAATAAAGAACAAACGAATAACAGACGGAAGCGCGGTATCATTAATTTATTAGGAACACTTTTTAAATCAATCACGGGAAACCTTGATGCCTCAGATGGCGAATACTATGAAAATTGTATAAACAAATTCAAAACTGACGAAAATAAATTTGAAAATCTTTTGAAAAATCAAATATTAGTTACAACTTCTACTATTAAAAACTTCAACTATACAATTCGTAAATTACAAGTCGACGAAAAGACATTTAACGAAAATATAAGATCTATACAGAAAACCATTCAAGAAATTAACGATAATCAAATATACTATGCTGTTAAGTTAAAAGCAATCGAAATGTGAGAAACTTTACTTGAAATCTATACAATGATTGAATCACAATTAGACGAAGTTCTGAATTCCATTACTTTTGCCAGATTGAAAATTATTCATCCTTCTGTAATAGAACCCAGAGACCTTATGTCACAATTATCAAAAATATCTCAGTCTTTGCAAAAGAATAATTTACCTCTAGTGCCAACCTCTCAAAATATAGGAAAGTATTTCGATATTATAGAATTACAAGCATATCAAACATACGATCGTTTAGTATTTGTATTAAAAATTCCTATTGTGGAACCAACATCTTATAATTTATTTCACTTATACTCGACACCAATTTTAGATAAAAGAACTAAATTATTTCATATATTGCTAACATCTCAAAAGTATATAGCAATTTCAGATGATGCCTAAACGTACACTTCTTTAAATAATTTAAACAAATGTAAATTGTTAGACTCTGAACAAAAATTATGTTCAAATATTATTACATATACTATAGACAGCACAGCCCCATGCGAAGTTAAACTTATCAAAAGCCCAAATAAACTTCCAGATAATTGTCAAATTTCTGTAATCTATTCAGATGATTACAATGTACAATTAATTGATGAAAATACATGGTTAATAGTAGTTACTCAAGAGCTACCTGTAGTTATTAGTTGTCCAGATTCAAAAACTGAATCTCACTTGATTAAACAAAATGCAATCTTATCACTAGCCCCTACATGTACTAGTTATATAGGTTCAACTAGAGTTCAAGCAAGTACTAGATCTTCTGAAATTATAAGAACATTTGAAATACCAAAAATTCCTTTTAATTGTTGTGATCATCTCCCTGAGCAATCACAATTGCCAAAGCTTGAACCTTTAAAAATAAATAAGTTAGATCTCGATGAACTTAACATCGCAGAACACAAGCTTAATCAATATAACAAACAATTAGATGACTTAATAAATGAACCTTTTGCTGTTAAACATACTTCATGGTTTACGTATTCTATAATTGCAGTAATATTTAGTCTTGTCCTATTGTATTTTATATGTAAATGTAAAAAAACTTAATGTAAAATTAGGAATTATTAGTGGAAACAATAACCCACCAAGACCTCCAGACCAACCTGCGAAACCATTGTTGCTCAACAGAATTAGAGACATGCTACCTCAAAGAAGACAATCTCTAAGAAGAATGAGAAGCCCGCAGCTTGAAGAAGAAAACGAGTTAACTGAACTAAACTTAAATTTAAAAACTACTGCCTGTTATTTTGTATATTTAATGCTGTTGTATCTCATAATCTGTTAAATTTTGTGCACTGTATAGCACAAAATTTATTATTAGGGGGAGTATTGTTACACCCTGAATATCCTGCATGTCATAAAGTGTTTTCTCACGTAATATGATGCAACACCATTTCCTGCATGAAGTTGTTTATATTATAAACATCCTATTTTTGGAAGCTAGCACTTAAGCTGTTAATTAAACTATGGGAACTTCCTTTATTTTTAGATAAACTTAGGGTTAAAGATTAAAACCTTTTAGATAAAGTGTCACCAAATGTTCAATTAGGGAATATTCTAGAAGGGGCCTATGTGACTTCTTAAATGTATTTATTTTTAGAAATAGTATAAATATAAGCTGATAGCGACTTAGAAAGAGAGTGTAATTTCTGATTTCAAACTGTAAAGTCGTCGCTCTGAAACTCTGAAATCTATTGTAAATTTAAACTATTGTAATTATTTTGTTGCGTGAAATAAAGTTGTTTTTAAAAACCCAATTTTTAATTCGGCCACGTAACATGTATGCCCCCCCTGTACGTACATAACTGTATCCTAAATGACATATCTACAAAAAAAAGGTAAAAATGTATGGTAAACCAATAAATGTTAACCACAAAAATAAAGATTAACTTCCTTTGTCTTTCAAAACTAACTACTAAAACTTAAACATGATAAAAGTTGAAAATTTGTACATGTGATAAAAAAAAGGTATCTTGAAAAATGATGGTCATAAAAAAAAATGTTCAGAATCACTGAATGCGACGGAAACCGTCCAAAAATCTTCAAAAAAAAAAAAAAACTTGTAATCGTTTACATTCAGTGTTATAAAGTAAAAGCCAATGAATTCTGAAGTCACTGGTAAAAAAAAGAAAGAAGAAGAAGAAGAAGCCCTAAAATAATTAAAAAAAAATAATACTGTTAAAAAAAATTGGAATATATTCACTCAAGGGCGAAGGGCGGCTTAATTAGTGGCGCAGGTATCAGAACCGGTGGGATATTTTGCTGTATCCTAATAAAATGGAGAACAAGGGTTGAATGCGAAGACGAGGTTCAACAAAAAAAACTACTTACAATCAAGATGTGCTGCAAAAACCGACACAAGTCGAAAATTATGATTTTCACACAAAACAAAATCACAAATTTAAATAGTGAACTATGAATCAATCCCAAATAATTGGGGTACACAAAACTGCACTTTAATTTTTCAAATACTTCACAAAGCAACAATCTCGAAACCACTACTTTTCCTGAACAAATTTCAATCGGAGTTTTGTTGTTTCCCACTCGAGAAGATACTATAGCCCAGGCGGGAAAAATATGTGCGAAGGAAACAAGATATCTGCACAGCAAATTTATAACAGTAATTAGAAAATTTAAGAATACCGCTGAACATTAAATAAACAAGAAAAATAGTTACCCATGAAAATTATTTAAGTCTGGCATTTTAAATTTAATAAGATTTACGCGCAGTCGCAATAAAGTAAGTTACAAAGAAGGTGTGCCAATAGTGGAAATGCAAATAACCAAAGTGAATTTCGATGAATGGAAAAATAATAAATGACAGATGTTATATATCGATAAGAAATAAGCATAATGTTTACAATTTAATCTCATTTTTTCCAAGTAAATTAGATTTTATTAAAACAATAACTTGTACATTCTATATCAAGGTGAAGGTCACGCATTTCACATTTTACAGCTGATTTGTATTTGTCTTTATCAACTGAAAATTGACAGTATGCGGACCGGCGAATAGAATAAAATGCAGTACAATGCCGATTGGTAACCAACAATAAGTATATGTAGTTAAAATGTCCATAATACTTAATAATACTTATAAACATCATGTCATGAGTCAATTAAATTGTGAAAATCAAACATGTTTATTTTGTGTTTATTTGTAAAATGGATTTTCATCAAGTAAAGGTGGAATCAATCAACTATTAATAATACTTAACTGTTACGGAATTGGATGATTTAATTAAAGGTGTTATTTTATTTATTAAACAGATTCATAGTTACTTGCATTCAAAGACAAATTAACTTAAGGTTTATGTTTAAACAAATAATTATTTTAGGTGTGCTACGAGGGCGTCGTAAAAAGTTATTGACATAGCCACCACCGAAATATGAACAACATTGCATAAGAAAATGCAGTAATAAAACAGAAATTAAGGTAAGCTATATTGATAGAGATTTCTTTCGATTTTTAACTAATGATGTTTATTTATTTCAGCATTAACTGATGGAGGATTAGTATACTCGGACTTTATTAAAGATAAAATTTAAACTACATATATCATATATGATTTGAAATGAATAAAAGTTTATTTACCTGATCGATTAAAGTTATTTACTATGATTAAATATATATAATCAACAAAAATGAACCTAAAACTAAAAAACTAATAATGAAATGATTTATTCACATCTGTTTACAAAAGGCAAACGTAACAGTTTCTATCAGTTTACTAAAGTGGGGTAGGTTGCTTGTATATAACACAATTACTTACCCTCACTTTAATTGCTGTGCAATTTTGTTATTAGCATGTAACAAAAACGATTAAGCAGATTGCGATTGTTACAAAACAAGTGTACAATAATAATACTAAATTGTCATATGTATACACCAATCAAAAATATGACGAGGGCGTTAAATTAGTTATCGGTTGAGCATAATCTTAATAAGGCAAATACAGTTTAACTTATAAAATAATGAATCGGTATCTATTTTTTAAAAGGAAACTTTACGATGCAAAATATTAGAAAAAAGGTCAATACTGATTTTGCAAATGAAACAATTTTGCACGGCACATTATTTTTTGAGAGTGTTCCCCTATTTAATGATCCACCCTGTCACATTAAAGAAGCAACTAGTTTACATATATTTAATGGAGAAATATATAAATATTTATGTGACACTGCATAGTATTGTACATTTCATATTATGTCTGTGCTGTAAAATAGCTTATGCTGAATAAAGACTTTAAACATATTATTATTTACTGTCAGAAACAATTCAAATAATTGTTGTGGATCATTCACTTTAAGGACCAAGCACTTTCTTATTGCTGAGGGGTCAATATAACATAGTCTGCACGAGGTCTTAAAGTATTTTATCTATTTTAAGACCTCCAGTTACTCCAAACTAAACTTATTTTGTATTACCTGTCAAAATCATCTTGTTCCGTTTTTATTTCAATTTCTCCATTGTCACATGACAAAATCTTCTGGTCTTCCATTTCTATACAATTTTCGTTTTCAATATCGTCCTCATTTTCTCTTTCCCAATTAAATTCATCTTCTCTTTTAATTATATTAACCGTATTATGATCTTCCTCAAGGGCCAATATATTTTTTGAAGTAAATTTCTGATCCTCCATAAAGTTTTCACATTTAAGTTCAACCTCATTTTCTACTTCTTCACAGACTGCATCTTCTATTTTAACTATATCAACTGTTTTATTTTCCTTACTCATCGACATATTCCTTGAAGTAAACTCAGGTATACTATTAAATTCCTGATCTTCCGTAAAATTTTCGTACTTAAGTTCGATATCATTTTCTCTTATGTCACAGACTGTATCTTCTATTTTAATCACACTAACCTCATTACCATCTTCTTTACACATATCTTCTGATGTAAACTTTAGTACATCGTTTAGTGTTATTAGATCTCCATTATTTACGCCTGTAGCTTTGCAATATTTCTCTATCTTTTCTTCTACAGCAAAACAATTTATTATAAAACTGTAATAATTCTGCAGAGATCCATTGCAGGATGCACAAATGACAGGTTTCTTGATGACACTTAAATCCTAGAAAAAATTAATATTTTACATTTTATTTATGAATTTCTATTTTAACACATTGACTGCTATATGGGTTAGGACATATTTTACGCCAGGTGCCATCCGGTATCAACAAGTAAAAAAAAACTCACCCCAGGCCATGAATGCCACTTCACAATAAACTATGATTAGTTACCATGTATACACACTTTTTGAAAAAAACAATTTTTTTAGCTGTAAAAAAACACCAAAAAAAGTACTTATGTGCACAACTGAATAACTGCAATTGTTTTATTAGGTTTGTTTGTGGAGCAGTTTCCAACCATTTGAAACTATCAGAAGCATGCGCACATCGTTGTAGAGATGTGCTCGTTCAATCAAAACATTTTATAATGCAGAACTGCCGTAATAATAGCATATCTAGTTATGAAATTATCACAATTCTTCTCAATGAACAAAGCTATTATTATGCTTTGATTAGTTTTCTTATGTTCATTAGTATAAAAAATACATGAAATAACTCAGGGTATGTGCAGTCTTTAAAATTTTCAATATTATACATTTTCAAAACCGATTTATCGAATTTATTTTTTTTTCCAAAAATTGGTGTGTTGCAGACCACATAGTACGCCACCTTGATCTGTTTATATAGGTAAAATTATGCTAGATCGCATAGCTGGCGTTAATATCCCAATATGTGACTCTTATAGACTGATATAACGGTACGGGGCAAATATGATACTCAGTCTTATAGACCGAGTTGGTGCCATGGACAAGTAAATTCTTGGTCTTAGACCAAATAGATTATTTTTTTTAATTTAAATTTAATTTAATTAATTTACATTTAATTTAATTTATAAACCGAGATGGCAATCAGCATGTTAAGGTGAGTCATAACCAAATTTTTTTGTATTACCTCATCAATAAAATCACAGAACGCAAAAAGTTTGATATTTGACTAAACTTCATAAACAATTCTGGTTGTGCGTGTCACCCCAATTTCCCTAATAGTTTTTTAGTTTAGAAACTAATTTGGTCAGTTAGTAAATTGTATCAAAATATAATTTTTGTATCAGCATATATAATATGTACATACCAATTCCGGAAGACATTTCTCTAACATATTTTTTACAATGACCTCTTCTTCTTCATTATCTAGTGATGTGCAATAACAACTTTCTACTAGATTCATACAAAAATTGCATATGGTATAAACTTCAGAAATAATATTTTCATTCTCTTTTTTGCTCAGACACATGATATCTTTTGGATCCACTTTGCCATTAATCACATTTTTTACTATATAATCTCGTGTGTAAAAACATACCGATTTAAAATCAAACATGTTTTTTAAGGTTTCTGCACATTTGGAACATATTATAGGTTCTTCAGTTATAGACAGATTCTAAAACAAAAATAAAAGCAAAATCTTGCAAAAACAATGAAAATGGCATCTGGGATGGCAGTTCATTTAACATTTTTTATAGCATTTTAACACTTTTGTTAGTAATTAACTTGAACACCTACCACATTTAACAGAAGCATATCCAACATTTTCCCCGTCATCTCTTGAAAAATGTAACATGTTTTAAAGCAAAATCTGCATATTTTTTCTCCGTATTTCATATTTAGAAACTTGTCTCTGATAATAAAAAGAAAACGGTTAATTGAGGTTAAGCCACAGAACAACAATGTACCACCATAAAGCACAGAATAGAAAGAAGAAAGGCAAATCAATAGTGGAGGATAAAAGCAGCTTTGACGTTTCTTATCTTACAGCGCCATCTAATTCGATGTTCGGTGGCAAGAATTAAAAAAATTATTTAGTTTATACAAGATCATTCTCTAACAACAAATTATGCATTAATAAGGGCCGGATTTTCCATTTCCTGTACACTTATTTAATTAATTAATTCCGAGGAAACAGTTACTAAGATATTATTAATTACTGTTTCCATGGAATTTATCTACTAAATAAATGTAACACGAAATGGAAAACCAATCCTTAAAATATAAATGGCAAAACAACTTAAAAAATGTGTCTTCGTCTTTTAATATATAATTTCAAAATAAAAGCAGAAGGGAAAATAAACAGCATTTTAGTTAATATTATTTATTGCCGATTCACATTGTAGCAATTACATCATTAATATTGTTACAGCTAGATGACAAATATTCTAACAAACTGAAATTGAAATATATTAATAAACTTTAGTCCAACGAACTACTAAACGACTATTTATTTTAAGTATTACAATATTAAATATGTAGATATTCTTTTGATATCACTCGGTAAAATTAAAACGGTTGGTAGGCTTTTTAAATGTAACTAAACAATTTATCACTAAAAACAGTAGTATCAAAATTCAATAATGAATTTCATAATTCTATCAAGACAAAAATTATCATCTGCTTTTCAGGTATATAAAAAAAGAAAATAATTGATTCAAAGAGAAAAATCAATTCTAATAGTAAAGAAATAAATCATAAAAACATAACATTTTTTCTAAGACAGTTCGAAAAATAAATATATATACTTCCTTTCAAAAAAAAAGTAATATTCTAAATTATTTCATTACTGTGTAGACTAGCTGTACTGATCTAATGTCAAACAACATAAAACCAAAAATCATAAAATGAACAGAAAATATAACAAAATTAAATTATAAATAAATTTCTTATAGAGTAGTTCCTCGGGTATGATTGCTTGCGTAAGTTTGTACATGAAACAAAAAATATATATCGACGCTTAAGAAACAATACCTCATATCTTCATTTTTGCCAGAACTTGATTTAAGATTTTAAATTGATATCCACTCCTATGTCCAACAGTTCCCAATAGCTTATGTCTCCAAAATTAATACTGATACTTAAAACTCTACTTAAATAAATACCTCGTTAGTTTTGTCGTTTCCTGTAAAATTGCTAATTTGGAGATGAGGTATTGTTTCTTGAGCATCAATATGTAGATTAGTCATAATCAGGATGGTAGTCACAGCCAGGTATATACTCAAAGTTTAGTGCAGAATTTAAACAAAGATAAGTCGAAAAACAGTGAAACTAAGAACAAAAATATAAAAAATTAAGTAGCTTTAAATTTTTTTAATTTTTCTGATTGTGATCTTCACTGATTCTCTTAAATCCCTTTTTTTTTCTCGCAAATATTTATAAATTGTCAATCGGACGCATTCGCATTTATCAATAATTGTTTGTTGACAGTTGCTGATCGCAAAACTGAAAAGAATTTAAAATAGGAATATCGTAACTTTCCTATGATACCTGAAGCTGTTATAAGCTCAAACATGTAATTTTATAATCTAAAATAAACTAGAAAAACACATTTTTAAATGTTAAAAAAATAGACCGGAAATCGCTGCAATAATTAAAAAAAAAAAAAAAAGAAATGTGCTATTTTCTAAGAATTGTTTTTATGAACAGAAAAAAATTAAATAACTGCATAACATATATTGCTTAAGAAATACCTAAAATGCCCACAAAAAAGGTACTAAAAATATATATCTACTATTTAAAATATATGACTCGAGACAAATTAATATACCAAGATATGATAGGTACCTACTCTATTAAGTATTAAATGTTGCTAGTTCTTGTTGATTTTTAAACATTAAAATTTTTTATTACATACCGATAGTAGAATTACCTCATTTCATGGTCGGTTACCTTCCTCTAAAATCGATTCATCTCATTATCACTTTAGCATGTATCATACATCCTAAAACAACATAAATATATACTTATAGGATTATAGTATTGTATTTTAAGGTCTAAAATCACTTTAAGGCAACCATCTTTTATGGAATTGAAATTAGTGCAGGCGTCAGACTGTGCTACACCATGCAAACATATTTAAACAAAAAATAATAATAATAATAATAAGGTTAATCACCTAATTTGACAAATACAAAATAATCCCATTTGCTTACATGCTTACTGATAATTGATAAACAATAGAATATCTCATAGATTGACCGGCACAGTTGCCTGCAGTTGATTCTGTCTATTGATAAATTATGTGGAGAAGTGGGTCTTTTCATTATAGTTGTTTATTTTATAAAGATGGCAAAAATATATTTTTTATTTAAAAACTGAGATAAAATTACATTATGAAAAAAATCAATACCTACATAATGAGAATATGTCTTGATCAAATCAGGATGATCACTTTACCCAGTATGGCAAATATAATACACACAAATCTTTGTCTGTATAATAATATAAAAATAAATATAAATCAAACATAAGTTTGTATTTACAATAGTGAATCGACTAGTTTCACATGATAGATATACTAATGGACTTTGCAACTAGTTGCAGGCGAGTTTGTATAAAATATATAGTTTTAACATAATATATTAACAATACACATACTACGGATCAATTTTAGGAATATTAAAATATATTATTTTATCTACATATGTATAAATTAAGTTAAATAGAATATTTTATTTATTATGTAAATACTGCATGTATTTCTTCGTTAAACAAATTACCACAGAGTTTCATGTATAAAAAATATTACAACTTTTCCCATAAGTACAGATAAAAGACAAATCCAGAATTGAAAGGTTCCTGACCTTCACGACCTAAAATATTTAAAAGACAATTTCGATTAGAATTCATCATATATCAAGGAAATTATTTAAGTCAGCGACTACAGTGTACCTTAATCACTGATTTTCCACAAAATTAATAATAATAAAACCGAGTCTAAAATTAAAACCTAATAGACGAACTGAGGGTTTTGTGGAATTTAGACCTTTTTAAATTACATAAATAAATCATCAATAGGTACCATAAAAATATTTTTACTTACGATATAATAAACACTTTATTTAGTATTGTAACAAATCAGCTAGTCTGGGGTGTTATGCCCTCGCTAGTGTGTTTTTATTTCTATTTATCTATATATATATATATATATATATATATATATATATATATATATATATATATATATATATATATATATATATATATATATATATATATATATATATATATATATATATATATATATATATATATATATATATATATATATATATATATATATATATATATATATATATATATATATATATATATATATATATATATATATATATATATATATATATATATATATATATATGTATATATATATATATATATATATATATATATATATATATATATATATATATATATATATATATATATATATATATATATATATATATATATATATATATATATATATATATATATATATATATATATATATATATATATATATATATATATATATATATATATATATATATATATATATATATATATATATATATATATATATATATATATATATATATATATATATATATATATATATATATATATATATATATATATATATATATATCGTGGGCTTAAAACCAAAAGTGACCAAGTCCAAAATGTTCATTTTTGAGAAACTGGTAATTTTGTTTTTTTAATTTTTAAACTATTTTCATAAGCTTATAAGAATAAAAATTTAAGTAGAAAATCCATATAAATATTTTTATAAATATCATAATTTAAAGTTTTGAATCTCACTATCTATTAAAACAATTTTTTTTTTGTTCGCATAAAATGTATTATTTTTAGACTTGATCAAAAAAACTTGTTTTAATAAAACAACTTTAGGGTTCTCACAGTACCTGGTCAATTTTTGCAAGAAGAGGTAAGTGAATTTCTTGTTACTTGGTCAAAAAAAAAAAAACAGAAAATGCTGGTTTTGGACTTGGTCATTTTTGGCTTTAAGCCCACGTATATATATATATATATATATATATATATATATATATATATATATATATATATATATATATATATATATATATATAGGTATATAGGGTTTAAATAGGTATAGATCTGTGTAATAACTGGTCGGTTAACAAAACTGAATGAAGGGTAGGTTGCCCGCTGCCACCACTGACGTCAGTAACTAGGTTACTTCAGACGGAAAAATTTGGAATTATTTTTTTTACTTTACCAACCAATTACCACCTTTTCTACAGACCTATACCTGGGTAGCCTCTGGTTTTTGATTTACCACCAATCCCTCGTTGACGTGGGCCCCTAGGGCTTCACAAATGCCTAGTATAATTTAGGGGGATGATAGTTGGAGGGTGGTAGGCCAGAAAAACTATATTCTTAAGGAACAAAATTATATATATTACGTACTCGATTAAAAAGGATAATATATATAAAGTCAAAATACTAAAATTTACCAAAGCCTAATACAAATAGAAACAAACAAAAAATTTCATAAATTTAAACTAACATTACCCCTGTTACCAGAACATATAAAACTGCATTTAAATTTATAGAAGAAAAATTTGACAAGTCTAATCCAAAAATATAAATTAGCAAAACAAAACAATTAGATAGATGCCTATCTTCATTGGCCTTTGCATATAAAGCTTTGTCTAGCTACCTATTCTACGATTAATACTTGGGACCTGTCTAACTTTATAGGTATGTTTATTTATCGCTACCCTATATTTGAGTGGACGGGCCCTACAGGCGCACCACCAAATCCTTATGTTTCCTTGTTGATCAAATGCCAAGAACACGGCAATAAATAAGTTTAGCTACCAAGCTCCTACCTGAGCCCACTCGTTACCTATACTTAGGGTTAGTGAATCTAATTATGTCAAGATATATTTTCCACTTACAAAATCTCAATAAAATCCTTTAAACGTCCACCCCGGGCTCACACCACCCGCTCACTTATTTCACACCGCAAATTCCTCTAAGCACACTGCCTAATGCACAGGAGTCCCGGACTCTCGTAATTTTCTTTCAAAATAAATGCGCCAAAAAAAAATGTTATCGCCTATAACTCGAAACTCTTTATTTTCGCGACGTCCTTTTTTCGTGTCCTGCTTCAACCGCTGCCCGAACAGGATGCTACCCTTTTTTCTACCCCTACCCAAAAGGTAGGGTATATGATCACAAAACTTACTGGGCGTGGGGATGTAGCAAGCCGAAGCACTACTTAGCCCGGATAAGTCAACGAGTGCTCCGACAAAATAAAACTAGCTCAGACCTCCAGACGTTACACCCAGTATATCTGAATAATAATTAAAATCTTTAACTAACTTACTTTACTTACTGGTTCTCGTTATTGGGTGGTGCTGGGAAATAAAATATCGAATTCAATGCCTAAATATATAGATATATTTAATAAATGCAAACAAAAGAAAATAATGTGCAGCTTGGGGACGTCAGCTACAAGAACATCCTATAAACAATGAGTACTAAATAAACTTGACTTAATCATATGCTGTTACTTCACATTTGATAACCTGTTGCTCATATGTTGACAAGGGATACTAACACTTTAGTACCCAAAATGTGGCCACACTCTGGGTTTACATGTACTTACACTTTATAATGGCCTAGGTTATCTCTGTTAATACACCAAAAAAAGGAAAAAAAGACAAAGAAAATGTAAATTATAAAAAACTAGGGGTTGATAAGCACAGACGGTTGGTTTTTCCTAACCTTTTAATCACTCTCTACTAACTTGTCTTGGTCGGCACTTAGTTTAGCTGTTAGGCAGGCTTCGCCCTCAGATGCACAGGACTCCAGACTCTGCGTATTCGGTCTTGCCCCGAGCGTGGACAATTTACCATCTACCGGGGATCCTCTACCGTGGACCTTCTAACGTGATCCCTTCCGTGGACCCTTCCGTGGACCCTAAAGAAATATATATTTCATGTTACATTCCTATCGAGTACTTACTGGAAAACCAGTGGCATGCTGAAAACGTGAGCTAAACGAAACTATTAATTTTAAGTATTTACCTCTAGCCAAGAGGGTGCAGGAATTCTCCAAAACAACTACCACGTCCAAATCAGCTTAACCTCACTCTCTGCTACCAGTTAGCACAAATCGCAATTAGATCCTGTTGCCAGAAATCGGTCTCTTCTAACCATTCACACAGTCTTTACTGCGACCCAAAACAAGAGAACGAAACTTGGAATGACTACTCAGATATCCCTTGCGGATGACTTGAGATTAGTCTGTTGAGAGTCACTCCTTGCGACTTCTGCGTTTCACTGTCAAGCAATCAACAATGGCGAACTTCCGGAGGACGGAAAATACGTCAGCAGAATTTCGCACAGAAATATTCACCGTGAGTGCCAACTGGGAGTAAGTAGCGGTACTAACGAGTACAGTAGGTACTGTTAATTGCATATAGTTAATAAGTTTTATACTGAATAAATGCCTACTGCGATTTTGGAGTGTAACAAGGAATCCCCTTTAATCTCGTTTGTTTTTTTTTCCAAAAAAAAAACGTACCCCAAGATTCTAACACTTGTTTACGCGACAAACTTTATTTCGCGACGACTTTTCCTGTGACCGGCTTCAACCGTGTCCCGAACAGGAATCCCCTTTAATCTCGTTTTTTTTCGGAAAAAACGTACCCCAAGATTCTATCACTTGTTTACGCGACATACTTTATTTCGCGACGACTTTCCCTGTGACCGGCTTCAACCGTGTGCCGAACAGGAATCCCCTTTAATCTCGTTTTTTTTTTTCAGAAAAAAACGTACCCCAAGATTCTATCACTTGTTTACGCGACAAACTTTATTTCGCGACGACTCTTCCTGAGACCGGCTGCGACCGTGTCCCGAACAGGAATCCCCTTTAATATCGTTTTTTTTTCATCATTTTTTCCTCCTAAATCCCTACACCCCCATTTCTCATTTCAAAAGAACCAATCGCGGAACAGCGCGCTCGCGATTCCCGCTAGGTGGCGGTCCTAGTCCCGTTTTCAAATTTTATTACTAGCTGCCCGAAGTTGCCATATCCCACGAGGCCGTCATTCTCGTTCTTTGTTCCGACTCTCAGCCAAATGGTATGTGGCAACCATGTTTTTCGCCGTTTAGCTCTGTGGTTCACATTGACTCAGCGCTTTTGTTATCTCGGATTTCACAGAAATCTTGTTGCGAATTTATTCCTGAACTTATCAGCGTCGCCAAACGTCTTAAGCAAATATAAACATTCTTTACTTTCGTTGTAAACTATCTCTTTCAAGTCCGCCGCCCGGCTCTCCTAAACAAATCCTTAGCAGTTATTTAAATTGATTTTCCATTAAAAATTTTTTTATGAATTTAAAATAAAAAAAACTTCCTACTCGTTCAGTTTTATCCTGATATTCCCAAATTTTTATTTCCCTTGTATCTACCCAAAATACAAACGGTAATTAATAATTTTCTTTAATGCTAGGCCTACACTATACAGGGTGGACTCAAATAAATACTTCCTTTAAGCGTCTAATTCAAACTATTAGTAACCACCGACTAACACCCATCCTACATTGAGAAAACAATTACATAACAACCCCGGGTTGTTACAATACTTCCCCCTTTAAAAAAGTTTTGCGCCTCCTTCGTGGCCACAACTTTTAGACCCTAAAATTTCGTCGCTCATCTTGGCATCTGACCACAAGGATTCCTATACTTAATTTTTAACAAAGTTCCTAAACCTAACATTATCAAGTACTTAATAAGCACCTCTCTTCTTACTATTACTAGAGTACAAAGTTTCCCGACAATCTTTTTAGTACGCACTCCGTGCACATTCACCATTCTTCTTCACGTCGTTGCACTGGACAGTTCCTTTTTTTTCTGGTGGTCATTCACAATCACACTGAAGAGAGGATAGGTATAGATTGCCGGAAATTGTCTATTGTCTCTCCTGATTACACAACCATTAGAGTTAGTCCCCACGCGACTGCACCTCGGTTTCAGTCCAATGAGGCTCTTCGCGTATAGTCGGATAGAGTCCTAGACCCGAACTTATCGAAGTGTTTATTGGCGCTTCACTTATGCTACTCACTACTGCCTTTAAGTCGTTATTGTCTATTTTATTTCCTCGCATTTCATTGTCTCTTCGCGTTTCCGCACTTCTTTCATGGTGATGATGGATGATCCACATAGTTAAAATTGTTCCAGAGGCAGGCTAGCAGGGAGATGCCTCCTCCTATAGTACGATATAACTGGAACGCATTAATAATAACCCCAAGCGTGCATTTGATAATTCGAAAGATAAAGTAGAAGCCGATTAGTCCGCTCATAAAAATTCCCAAATCGGAGAACCATCCCCACATTTGTTTCATAGTGGAGTAGGCGAGATCCTTTAATTCCTCTGGGTTAAACATTCCTAGGGTTGAAAATCCTTGGCCTTCGGCTTCCATGCCGGCCACGCGTCTAGTTATAATATTTTCCACCACCTTCCTTTCTAAGCCGAACGTAAATAAAGTCTGTACTTTACTTATTTCTTCTTGGGTATATAACCCTCGGGACCTAGTGGCTGGATTGGGTGGAAATTCACCCGCGGAGTTTCTTTGATTTCCAATTCCTTAGGCGCCTTTTTCACAGTAGGCATCGGTACCAGTCCTATCCATTCCACGTCGACATGATATAATGGTGGGGTCACTACACTGCAATCTATTTCTTGCCCAAAATTTTGGATAATTCTAGTAATCGGGGTCATAAACTTGGTTTTATTGTCTACCTCTATAGGGAGTTCTTGAAGACATTTCTTGGCTCTTCTGATTTTTACTTGTTTAGTAACACATTTAAGTATGTATAGCACTTCCCCTAATACTCGGCCTACATACCCCTCTTTGCCTTGGATAATTTGACTTGCTGCGTCCGGGACCAAAGGAGCTAACATTAATCTATTCTTTAGAATTTCTCGGTGAGCCAAACATCTTCGGTGAATAGTATCTATATACGCATTTTCTAGTCCTCGTTTATAGGCCTGTTCCACGTATAAAAATTTACTATTGATATAAGCCATTAAATCAACGTCTTGCGGTAAAACGACAGTGGGTGGCTGCACTTTTTGAGTATGCCCCTCACTGACTAAAAAAGCTTCGGGTGCTCTGCCTGCCATAACTCCAAATTGCAGAAATGTACTCTCTTCATGAGAGTTATTGCAAAAACCTTTATATCACTTTCGACTACTATATACTGTTCCTGGGTCTGGTTATAGGTAACTTTTTCGGCTAGTCCCACATATAATAAACTAAATTGTTCTTCACACGCCTCCTGTGTGGTCACTTCCCATGTACGTTCTCCTGGTGTCGTGTCTAAACAATATCCTTTTAGAAATGGACAGGTAACCCCCCCCCTCGGAGGCTAACCTCATTCTCCTTCAGCTTAACATTAGCGTAATAGTCCATAAGTAAAATCTTAATGGCGGCAGTTACAATGACACTATGCCATGAATTCCCATTCTCTTGATACTTTACCCCCTCACATCTCCCGGTATGGTCTACACTCCCGTGCAGCGTTACAGATTCAGTCGTGGTTCCATTTAAAACAATTTGGCCTATAGTTTGCTGATACATTTTAAAAGTTCGATATCGATGAATTAACCGACACTCTTCTCCTCCTACTTGGTGAATAAAATTTTAAAAGTACTCCTTCCACCACTGAACTATGACTGTGCATACCACAGTGCGTAATCAGGCGCGTTACTTCGATTAAACACGACCATACGTGTTGAAGTTCTATTTCCTTTCTTTGCAAAACTCGAACGAACACTGCCTCGTTCCGGTACGCCGAACCCGGTTCTGGACACTGTGCCACGTCACGCAGCGATATCGTGGAGATCTCCGCATTTTCACTTTCACAATCGAATGCAATCAACCCATCCACTCTCAGCCTATGTGATGACCAGATGAGCCATATTACAGTTACTAACCACATTCCCATTTTCCTTGTTCCCTTCGTACCCTTTAGTCATTATCTCTATAGAACCAAAATATAACACTCAATCAACACAAAGCAGTTTATATACCTACAGTTCATTCATTTTTTTTAAATTAAGCTCTTAACTAGAGCCCAGTTGATTCTTGCATTGGGTTCCTTCATTGCAACCATCAGTGGGACAATGATAATAAAAAAAATTTAGACTACCTATATTTCCCTTTAAATTTCCTAAAATTAACATACTCGTAATAAAACAAAAATCTTGACGCGAGTATTTCCCTTAAAACTTCCTTCTTCGTCTACTATCGACCCGTTTCCTCTATCCTCCCAGAGCTACTTACGGTCAATCCAATAATTAAGGCATACCAGCCAGATAGCCCTGTAATTAAATTCCTAATACTAGTAAAACGGCATTCAGTTGGTCAAATGCCAAGTAATGCCGGGGTGTCGGCTGTCCTTAAACTTTAAGGCAGCCTATAGGTCTCCTCTCCGATTGCGTGAAATTATGACATTTATAAAAACAAAAAAACAAAGAAAAGCGCCTACGACTCTGCCGTAGGTGAAGAGGGAGTGACTTGATTCTCATGAAATCGCTCATTTTGGCGAGTCGGGCGTATAATCACTCCGCTCGCCATGTTAACAAAACAACAACAAAGTGTACTTTACTCCCCCAAAACTTCCTAATTCTCTACCCTTTCAATCCCTCAGGAATAATTACTGATACTCCAGTAATTAAGGCATACCAGCCATATATTCCCTTATTTTTATCTCTTAATCCTAATAAAACGGCATTCCCTTGCCCAAATGACAAGTAATGCCGGGGTGTCGGCTATCTTTATTCTTTAAGGTAGCCTATAGGTCTCCTCTCCGATTGCGTAAAATTGTGACTATTACGAAACAAAAAAAACAAAAGAAAAGCTCCTACGACTCGGCCGTAGGTGGAGAGGGGAGTGGCTGGAGACTCATTAATATCTCACATTGCGGCAAGTCGGCCGTATAATCGCTCCGCTCGCCGATTGTAACTTAAACTCTTTTGGTTTCCTATATAGGACGATTATCTGTACTCCGCAGATATCTTGGAATCCGGGTCTCCCGAATGCCCTTTACTTCGACTAAACGCTATTAACTATTATTCTACTACGAGGAATTTATTACCCGACTCTAAATTTACGGAATTCGAGCTAACAAGATTCAATAGAACGCTACAAATCTAATCTATTAGGGGGGCGCCGTATTCTCGTAGATCGTCTTAGGAACACGGGCTCCTCTGCTTCCTCCTCGCTTTCACTCACTTCGTCCTTAATATCTTCTTCTGAATCTTCTTTATCTCTAATGTTTACTGAAATCTCTATCCATTGGGGAATCAGCGGTAATTTGAGTGTCGAATCCTGCTTTTCCTCGTCCTCCTCGTCGCTTTCATTTAGCGCCTCTTCCCGGTTGTCTTCGTCCTCTGTTCCGTCCAACTGTTTTTCCTTCTCATAATATTTATTTAACCGGTTTACATGAACCACCTGTTCGTCTCTACCATGTACCTTCCTAATTTTGTAGTTTACCGGTCCCATGACCTCAATGACCCTATACGGTCCCTTCCATGATTTCGCCAATTTTTTTGAAATCCCCACAGTCGTACTCAAATCTTTTAAGTATACTAAGTCCCCCAATTCGAAGTTCCGCTCTTTAGTTTTCCTATCGAATTGTTTATTACGTCTAATTTTGGCCCTTTCAGTATTCTCATAAACCGGAGCATATATCCTTTTTAGTCTAGCCATCAATTCGGAAACGTTGTTTTCCTCGCAGTCGT
This sequence comes from Rhamnusium bicolor, assembly GCA_029963845.1. Classification (NCBI taxonomy): domain Eukaryota; kingdom Metazoa; phylum Arthropoda; class Insecta; order Coleoptera; family Cerambycidae; genus Rhamnusium; species Rhamnusium bicolor. Next base: position 278,598 of record JANEYF010004221.1, read on the forward strand.
ATTTTAGTCGTCCAGTTCTCAGAAATGTATCAATCGGCAATATCTGGTCTCTCCCATGTAGTAAGAAAAAGGGCCTATATCCCGTGGTTGAGTGAACGGCTCCCTCTATATGCCATCAAAACAAAGGGAACCCATCGATCCCAGTCTTTCTGATCCCTTGAAATATAGTGTGACAACATATCTTTCAATACCCGATGCATTCTTTCAATTTGTCCATTCGTTGTTGGAGCGTAGCTTGACGTTTGAATTTTGTCAATATTTAACAATTTACATACTTCCTTAAATAGTTTAGATAAAAAGTTTGCTCCTTGATCCGTAAGTAGTGTTTTTGGCACTCCATGCCTTACCACTATATTTTCCACAAATACTCTTGCGATAGTTTCGACTTTTTGATCGGGTATCGGTATTGCCTCTGGATACTTTGTAAAATAATCTTGAAACGTTAGTGGATATCTATTATCATCTAACGAGGTTACGAGCGGACCTACGATATCCAAGGACGTCAATTCCCAGGGTTCTGTGGTCTCCGTAAAATGTCGTATGGGTACCTTCTTCATATGTGGAGATGTCTTCCGTTCATTACACGAGTCACATTCTAAGCAATATCTTTTAATATCCTTTTTCATGGTAGGCCAATAAAACCGCTTACTAACATGTTGGAAAGTTTTCTCCTGCCCTGGGTGTCCCATTATTGGTGCATCGTGCAAGGCTTCTAGTATTTTGGAAATCCATGCCTTCGGGGCTATTACTTTGTCTTGCATACCCTCATCTATTCGGTATAATACCTTCGTCTTGTCTTCGTAATACGCACTTTCCACATCCGGCTCTTTTTCTTTTAGTCGAGTTCTTATGTCTTTACAAAATTCGTCTCGCTTTTGGGCTTTCCTCAGCGCTTCCTTATCCCAGATTGGTTCGAAATTTCCTGCTTCCAATGTTGCGACTTTCACCACATGTTGCTCGGGTAACACATAAATGATAATTTCTATATCACATTCCAAAAAATACAAAATTCAACATGGTTAAAATATCTTCCCACTTCAATCGATCTAATCCACATCCTAATGTTGGCAGCGCCAGTTTCTTGACTTTGTCCTCTTGACAAGTTCGTCGCAACTCCTTAAAAGTGTCCCAGACATCCGCGTACGTTGACTTCTCATAGTAATACTTTTTAGTTATCAGATAATAAATATTCCTTTCAGGCAAAGAGAGCTTGGCTACTTCGCCTACATGTCTTCGTTGCAACTTTAATTCCGCTGTTCCTTCAAATTTCTGTTGAAAACTTTCGCTATCCCTTCTCCCATTTCCAGGTCCTGAGATACGCAATGACCTAAACTAACATCTTCCGCCGCATCAAATAAATCCCCTTCCCTAATTTTAATATTTTTACTTCGAGGAGGCTGGTGTTTCCTTAGATACTGACAATATTCCTCATAAGTTACGTCTGTAAAGTATTCGTCCCAGGGGCGTGCGGTGAGTTTTGATACAGGGGAAGCAGTTTGTGATATAGAGTGATGGGTAGCGCGAGGCCCCGAGCGAAGCGAGGCAAAAATTATTTTAAGAAAAGGGACGTGGCCTCCGTATACTCATTTTAAAACAAATGTCGAAAGCTGCAAAGTTATGATATCTAGAAAAAAGTGCACTTGTAGGACCGCCACTCCTCAATAAACATAAAACATAAAAACACCACAAAAAATTAGACAACCCCCGATTCCAAAGCCGAAGCTGCACGGGCGAGGGTTACACTTATGAAAAAAAACGCAGACACACAACCATATCCACCGACATTGCCAGCGCCGGTGGCGAGGATTGAACCCGCAGCGAAATGGAGAGTTTGTTAAGTAGTTAACATGCACATACCTACCTATTTACAATGTAGTTTAATCCGCCTCTCCTTTTTTGCGATGTCGGAAATAACTTCGTCGTAAAAGTTTGAATTTTTGGACATCTTCACAAAGTCACTTTCTATTGTTAACAGGGACAATTTTGAAAGCCGCTCTTCACTAATTAAATTTCTTGAAAAAGTTTTTATTCTCGTGTCCGTTTTGATGATTTTGAAAAAAAGGCAGCCATTCCACTAATACTTGAAAAAACACTTTGCACTCTTTAAGACACGCTGCAGATTGAGCTAGAACTAAATTTAATCGATGCGCAAAACAATGTACAAATATTGCATTCTGAAAAGTATCTTTTACTTTGGCCTGCAGGCCCCCCAATTCACCAGCCATTACAGCGGCCCCATCATAACTTTGGGCGATAAGTTTGGCACCACACTGTAGATCATCGACTATCTCACAAACTATAGTATATAAAGCTGCGGCCGTTCATGGCGTTGCTACGTCTAAAAATCCTAAAAAGCGCTCTTGAAATTTCCCATTTGGATTTATGTAGCGTACTACGATTGACTACTGACTAATATTCGTAATATCGGTTGTTTCATCTAACATAACTGCAACAAAAGCAGCTTTTTTATTTCTTGCTTGATCTTTTCTAAAACAGTATTGCTTATCGACTGAATCAAATCATTTTGAATATGATTTGATGTACCGGGAAATATCGTGGAGTGTTCCAGATGGTTACTTAAAATTGTATCGTATTTTGCTAATAAATCAACTAAATTGATAAAATTGCCCCTATTAGCAACGCTTCGAGAATCAGTATGACCTCTAAAACTAAGTTCATTTTCGCCGAGAAAACAAACAATATCAATAAGTCCTTTTAACACTTTCTTTCAACTGCTGATCCAATGAATGCTCAATTCGTGATTTTCCAAATGTTTACTCTTTTAGCACCGCTCCCAAATGAGTTTCACACTTACCATGCCTTTTTGTCACTTTGTGAATGTTGTTTAAATCTGAAAAGCCATTTTTATTCCAAACACCTTTTTCATTTGTGAACAGTACACATGGCCAACAAAACAATTTACACAAATTTTCACAACCCCTTAACCACTGATTAGCACTGTACACTTCAATATTAAAGTACCTATAGCATGATTTAACTTTCGTTTTTAAGAATTTTAAATCAGGTGTTGGTTTCCCATTTCTAATAATATCCAGTTTATCTTGATACGAATATGTTGAAAATTCCCTTTTCAACAAATTGCACACCACACAAACGCAAATAATATTTTCCACAGTGCTAGAACCAGCTTCCAAATTTAATAAGTAATTCTAAATCTGCGTACACGCGCACTAATATTCAACGTTTTAAAAATCACTTGTCGCCGCACCACAGGTTTAGAAACACCAAAAAAGTTTTTACAAATATAGCACAAAAGCTGAAAATAATACTAGGAAGATTAATATTAAGTGTAATATTAAAATCGATATTAAAATCTATAAAGTAAAACGTATTACGATGCTATACAGCTCAGATATCAAGATTATGAAGTGGGGATGGGATGCATTTCAATAAGTTACCTACTTACATATATCGAAGTTGCGCGAGTTCGTGTTGGCTCGATTAATCGAGTGCGTCATCGTTACGGTTTTAACGTTCAACATTATCAGCTGCTGAAAAGCAGGGCCGTATCTATTGAAATTGGGTAAAAGTAAATTTTAATGATTAATATATGTGATAAATAATAATTAGGTTCTATTTGTTTTTTTTTAATAATCCCAGGGGAAGCACTGCTTCCCTTGCTTCCATGGACCGACCGCCACTGATATATACTGGTATAAGAAAGTTATGTGCTGGCCACATCAGATATTATTTTTCTGTTAAGTTCTGTACGTCTTCTAACCCAAGTACATCCAGTTGTAATTTGGGCGCGCCAACCATTTGACACCTCAAGCAAAAAATATTTCTTAAAACGTTGGCGTTTTCTATTTAACCACGGTTATCTAGATTGCGCTATGGTTGCGATTAACCGGCTCGGTTGAGTAGTGACTAGAGCGCGCGATGGCAAGTATGCAGAGATTATCTAATCTCTGCATCGTCACTGCGGGTTCGAATGCCGTCAGCGATACTGGCAATGTCGGTGGGAATGCTTGTGTGTAGGCGTAATGATAAAAAACGATGTGTGTTGCAGCCAACAGCTTATTGTTAGGCTTTTTGTAAATAATTCCTAACCACTTGCTTGTAATACTGCCATATTGTTGCTTTTCTACTTATAAAATGCATATTTACTCTGCTTTCCTCATCACAGGTTGTTTCACCACAGATTGGTCTGATGGTTTGTGCTTTCGCAATGATGAAATCAACAACACACGAGAACGCCAATATTTTATCAGCTCAGGTATCCTGTACTCAAGGTTTAGTGTAATAATAAAGTCTTAGTAAACCAGTAACATCGTAGGATAAAGAATCGCCTCGATGGCAGGTGGTTTCGTCATAGGCATAGTATTTTACAAGGATACCATGGGTGCACGAAGTAAATTTATCGTTGTTGATTAATTAATAAAACAAATAATTATTAGTTAGGAAAGAGACTACGGGTTTTTAATGTTTGTGCAGCCAGGTGCATATATTTCATTTTTTAACATTTTGCATGGTTAAAACAAAGAATCTGTAGATTATCTAGATAAATGAAATAAAACACACAATAGGCATATTTTATTATTAATTGAATAATGAATGTTAAACAATTCTTAGGTTACAAAATAAAATAACTAGGTATAAAAAAACAAATAAATTATTGATATTTCCAAATTATTAATTTTGTGTTTTGTTTGCCGGTTTTAAAATTTCTATTAATATATTTAAGACTGTAAAATATGTTCATATTTTTTTCTTAAAGCACTTATTCCCAATAATTTAGATAAACTGCCGATACACAGCGCTTCTACTTATATGATGTGGTGTGGAAGTAAAATATTATACTTTCAATTTAACTTAACGGATGGTCAACATAAATTTAAGGATTCCAAACAATTTATATACCGGGTGTCCCATAATTAAGTGCCTATATTCAATAGGGTAATAGAACTATAAAAAATAAGTCGAGTTTTGTATGTAAACAGTTGATAAATAAAAGTGCAGAATTATTTTTGTAGACGTATGTATACCTATCGATTATTGTATACCCATCCTACATTGCAATATTTAAGTACAAATAACTTAAAAACGATAGCCTATATCGACATTTAGTAAGAGGACCTTTTTTTATGCAGTTTTTAACAATAGCGTTTTTTTCCGTTATAAATGTATAAAAAAAGTTATGCGAAAATTCACCCCCACCCCCTTTATAATTACCCCAACAAATCATGATCCAAATTTAATTTTTGAAATTTAAGACGTTTCGAATTTATTGGCAAATAACTATGCTGTACTTACCCCCTTTTAAGGCATTATAGCTCCCTTTATGAACTACCTTAAGGCAAATTTTTATAAGCAAAATTCAAATTATTTTTTATAGTCCTATTACCCCCTTGAAAGAAGGTACTTAATTATGGGATACCCTGTATATGTTTTAACTTTATTTACCTCTTTCACCTTGTAAATGGCTCGTAAATAATAGAACCTCAAGATACGTTGTGTTAAAAATAATCGCCTATATATTGCTTTACATAAATCTAATAACAACCCGTCGCCGCCTGGCGCAGTATTGAATTAAAAAATATGGATTTACAGAACGAAAGCACCAATAATCATTTAAAAATTGACTAAACTTTTTATAAAATGACTAATTTGTAATTGTCTACAACATACACACATTTTAAAATTTATTCTGTAATATCTTAAAACATTATTCAAAATAGATGCAGACGAGCATTCGTCTCATTGTAAACACAAAACTAAAGATTTTCTTTTTTTTATTCTATTTCGTATTTTATTTACACTTTCAATTTATATTCTTAAAATTACTTCATTAATGGTTCTTGTTTTTGGATAACACTTTTCATTACTACAATAACTTTTATTTGTCCACCCTTTTACATGAGCAACATTCCCCTCTTTTCTTATCGTTCCCCATTTTAAAATAAAATGATATGCATACAATTGTCACAGTAAACCAATTACACGTAAAGCACACCACGAGTAATTATTTATTTCGCTGATAACTACACGCCGCTCTGACGGCCACTACTACACTGATGCTTTTTAGAATAACGGCTTTTGAAAGTTCCCGCCGGTGAGGCATAGCAACAAGGAGAAATAAGTTACTGGTTATACCGTCAAACAATTTCACGGAGTGCGTAGGAGGTCAAGCGGTGAGGGAGACATCAGCCAGCGAGTCGTTCAATAAATCGGCCCAGCGTCCATCTTGGCAAACCATCAGCTTCGAGACCTTCAGAAGCAGCGCGGACAGCTAGTCCATTTCGGGTCCAAACTTCGCTTTGTATTGTATGTTACTTCAATAATGGGGTTTATTATTATTAATTTTTATATGGATTATCATGTCTTTGAAGATATTGTTTGCATTTTATCTCATATGAGCAAGATTCACACTGATACATTCGTATTTCTGAAGGACCTTTATGGACTAATGTGTGCCTAGGAAGATGGCGTTTGTACTTTGTCTGGAAAGAACAAAATTCACATTGATACATTGTTATTTCTGAAGGAATTTTATGGACTATCATGTAGTCTTGAAGAGAATTTTGTGTTTTATTTGGAATGAACAAGATTCACATTAGTACATTTTTATTTCTGAAGGATTTTTATTGACCTTGATGTACCTTTGAAGACTCTCTTTGTACTTTGTCTGAAATGAACAAGATTCACATTGGTACATTGTTATTTCTGAAAAATTGTTATGGACTATCATGTGCTATTGAAGACTGAGTTTTGTCTCGTATGAACAAGAATCACATTGGTATATTGTTCTTTATTAAGGAATTTTATGGGCCATGATGTGCTTTACAAGAATATTTTTGTGCTTTGTCTGGAATGAACAAGATTCACATTGGTACATTGTTATTTTTGAAGGATTTTTATGGACAATCATGTGCTTTCGAATACACTGTTTGTATTTTGTCTGGAAAGAACAAGATTCACATTGGTACATTCTTATTTCTGAAGGATTCTTATGGACCTTGATGTGCCTTTGAAGTGTCTCTTTGTACTTTGTCTGGTATAAACAAGATTCACATTGATACACTGTTAATTCTAAGGAATTTTTATGGATCATTATGTGGTTTTGAAGAGAATTTTTGTATTTTGTTTGGAATGAACAAGATTCACATTGGTACATTGTTATTTCTGAAGGATTTTTATGGACTATCATGTGGGTTAGAAGAGATTTTTTGTGTCTTGTTTGGAATGAACAAGATTCACATTGGTACATTGTTATTTCCGAAGGATTTTTATGGACCATCATGTGCCTTTGAAGATACTGTCTTTGTTTTGTCTGGTAAGAACAAGAATAACATTGGTACATTGTTATTTCTGAAGGATTTTTATGGGCCATCATGTGCGTTTGAAGATACCATTTGTTTTTTGTCTGGAATGAACAAGATTCACATTGGTACATTGTTATTTCTGAAGGATTTTTATGGACCATCATGTGCTGCTGAAGACACCATTTGCGTTTTGTCTCGAATGAACAAGATTCACATTGGTACATTGTTATTTCTGAAGGATTTTTATGGACTATCATGTGGGTTTGAAGATTTTTTTTGTGTCTTGTTTGGAATGAACAAGATTCACATTGGTACATTGTTATTTCTGAAGGATTTTTATGGACCATCATGTGCTTTTGAAGATACTGTTTTTGTTTTGTCTGGTAAGAACAAGAATAACATTGGTACATTGTTATTTCTGAAGGTTTTTTATGGACCATCATGTGCTGCTGAAGACACCATTTGCGTTTTGTCTCGAATGAACAAGATTCACATTGGTACATTGTTATTTCTGAATGATTTTTATGGACCTTGTTGTGCCTTCGTAGACTCTCTTTGTACTTTGCCTGGAATGAACAAGATTCACATTGGTACATTATTTCTGAAAAATTTTTATGGACCATCATGTGATTTGGAAGACTCTCTTTGTACTTTGAAGGATTTTTATGGACTATCATGTGGGTTTGAAGATTTTTTTTGTGTTCTGTTTGGTATGAACAAGATTCAGGTTGGTACATTGCTAATTCTGAAGCCTTTTTATGAAGTGGTAGGTTACTCTCAAAGATATCTTGGATACTGAAAATTAGAAAAATAATTTTATGATTTGAATTTCAATAACAAAATAATGTTACAGCGCATACCCATTTGGGCGCAATTCTATTGATTAATATCAACAGAAACATTCCCAAGTGCACAGTGTTGTCATTTGGTCACGTCAACGTTTTGACAGCCATAGTAAAACCCATTTGGTTATAATCAGCCCAGATGGCGTTTTAAAGTCTTTAAAAAGTTCTTGCTGCCAAAATGAGGAATGATTTAAATCATAAAAACGTCTTCGTGGTTAACAAATATGACCAACACAGTATGCTTGTGCTGACCAATATGTAGCTATGAAATGATAAAAATTAAGATGTTGCCGGCACATTAGCTGTTATTTAACTTTTGTATACAATTTTTAAACACTTGCTTTTAATAATGTCATATATTGAGGCATTTCTTATTTATGAAGTATATGTTTATTCTCCTTTACTAATGATACTTTAACAATAATGAAATCTAACACAAGTAGGTATATTAATACATATATTAGATCTGTATCCTCTGTACACAAATTTTATTTGCAACAGGTTACATTCTTTATTTTTTTACATATTTCAATAGTTTTTTTTTAATTCTTTACTTCTTCTAACCTAAGTAGCTCATCAAGTTGTAATTTGGGCGCGCCAACCTTTTGACAGCTATAGCAAAAATCATTTCTTCTTAAAACGTTGGCGCTTTGTTAAATCGGAGAATGATTTTTAGGGCAGGAAAATAGCATGGTTAATAAGTTATAAATATAGCTAACATGGTATTATTACGTTGATCAAAATATAGTTACGAAATAACTATTTAGAAACGGTTATCTGGGTTGTGCTATGGTTGCGATTAACCGGTTTGGTTGAGTAGTGGCTAGAGCGAGCGATGGCAAGTGTGATTAGATAATCTCTTCATTGTCGCTGCAGGTTCGAATCCTGCCACCGGTAGGTACTGGCAATGTCGGCGGGAATGGTTGTGTGTAAGCGTTTTTTCATACGTGCAGCCTCGGCTTTGGATTCGGGGGTTGTCTAATTTCTGTGGTGTTTATTATTATATCACAGTCATATACTGACAGTGATTAAAATATGTCGAAACTATAGCTATTATTTGGCTATCATAACAAAAAATATTCTCTTTAGGCATGGTAATGATAAAGGGATGTGTGTTGCAGCCATCAACTTATTGTTTAGCTTTTGTAAAGAATTCCTAACCACTTGCTTGTAATACTGTCATATTGTTGCTTTTCTACTTATAAAGTGCATATTTACTCTGCTTTCCTCATCACAGGTTGTTTCACCACAGATTGGTCTGATGGTCTGTGCTTTCGCAATGATGAAATCAACAACACACAACAATGCCAATATATAATTTATCAGTTCGGATATCCTGTACGGGTAATGTGTAACGGTATACTTTCGGACGCCCCAAAATATGTCTAATATCTGTTCGGGCGCCAAATTATGTAACGGTGTCTTTTCGGATAGCTGGTTTGAAGAATTAATCCAGGATTCCTGTTAGTTGTAAATAAGAAAGCCCAAAGTATTCGTAACAGAGTTTATTTTATTAAAGTAACATTTATCCAAAACATGAAGTTAAATAAACATAAAATCTGATTCTTCTACAATAAAACCAAGTCAAGTACATTTAACAAATATTATTTACATCGGTGAGATTAGTTTACGGGGAGTGTAATTCGGTGAACGTACGGTGACGGTGGGCTTCAGCTACATGTACTGAAGTAAAACATCTAGGATACGATGCGGCGGTCAGTTCGATAATTATTTAACGGCAGCGGGCCTAGCTCAACACGCTGCAGACTCACGGTAATAAATAATTAGGGGACTGGTGACGGCGGCGGGTTTAGCAACTATTTACCAACCATGGGCCCAGCTCAACACGCTGAAGACTCACGGTGATAAATAATTACTAGACTGGTGACGGCGGTGCAGAGCGGTAAAATGGCTACCAACACCAGGAGGTCAAGCTCAGCACGCTTAAAACCCCAAAGTGCTACCAGACATTCAGCCGGGCGGCGTCGTCGTCGGATTCTGAATTCTAACCAAATGGAGCCAAGCTCAACACGCTTAAGACTCCTCAACTACCCAGCTCAACACGCTGAAGGTAGTTGGCAGCAGAAAACTGAATACTTTTCCTCGGCTACGGCCATACTATTTATACCAAAATCCTGGCCTTGGTGACGTCAATATTACATGGCGGCAGGAAGTACGTGGCAGCACCTGCCAAACGGTAATTGCAGAAACTTCTAGGAATGAACATCTGCGTGATTCATCATATGTCGGCAGAAAGTGCGCGACAGCACAAGACTAGCGGGAATTTCCGAAACTATAGTAATGAACATGCGTATGATTCATTACAAATGACATTTTTATTGTAAATGTAAATGAGATACTTCGAAAAAACCAATGCGCCCCAATTAATTATTTAATATTTATTGCATTTAAAATTAATATTAGTCTGTAATTTTAATTTTCACGCATTTTAGTACTTTATTTTTAAGTTTTTTTGCAACTTTTAATATCGAACTAAAAACTTTTTAACGGTACACACCTATATTACTACTAATACTGATAGAAAAAGGTAAATTTTACGATTTTTGGATTGTTATGCTGATGGTTAATTTTGTTTTATTTACTTGTTGAAAATATGTAGCACCTTGTTATGTATATTTAGGTATTTTATTTATTTCTTTAGAACATGCTTGCTCTAATGGCCTATGAAAGTTTTCAGCCGAAAGGTTCAACATTGATGAGGGAAAAGAGTTGAAAATCCATCCACCAATGCAAGTATTAAGAATGAATCCATTAGCACTTTGTTATGGGTATTACTTAATTTCACTTTTGCTTCTTTTCATATTACCTTTTGTAACGGTCCATTTCTAGATTTAATTAACTTTCGTTGTATTTAATGCTAATTGCATAATTTGGTTGGAGGTCAACCTTACAAATTCTAGAACCGACTTTATTAATTTGTGAATTTGTAAATCTCTGATAATGTGTGCGACACTGGACCTCTAGTGCACCCGCGCGAACACCGCTGTGTGAGGGACGAGTGGGACGCTAGTACGAGAACAGTGATGTTTCGGGAGCAGAAGCTCGGAGGCCACGGTCCCGAGCAGAGGTGTATTTATGGTCTCTTACGTTGTTACGTTGTTCTACGTTATCTTATGTTTTATGAGAGACTTAAGTTAGCCTTTGAGCGAGTGAGAGTGTACGTTGCTGAAAATTGCGTTAACGATTTGGTCTGTTTAAGCTGTTCTGGTAAAGTAGTTACTACGTATGTGACAAAAGAAAGCTAAGTGAGAAGGTAGGAGCTTTTCTAATTATTGTTATAATAGGTATCTATTAATGAATAAAACACCAGCTTCCATTCTGAGGGTGAGCTGTAAATTTGAAATTCAATCTGTATAAATGGGTGGATATGCCTGTCCACCGACCTAGAGTGGGAAAAAGCCCCCTAGACTTTTTTTAACTTGAGACTGAGCTGTGCGATACATTTTAGTGAAGAAAAGCCGTTCTTTCCCCCTTTCGACGGCATTAGTGATATGTAACTTTCGTAGACTTTTATATAAAAAAGAAAGGCGGATGGCGCCCTAAAATAGACTTATTAGTTGAAATTGAGAAAGATATTTTCTGAACCTTGTATATTTTTTTGTACTGTATGTTACCTAGTAAGTATATTACTTGTTAACCACGCCGTGAGATTCTTTTTGCTCTATATCTTAAATATATGTATGTATTTTCTTTGGGCGTTTTATTTAAATAATAAAAAAAAATAACGAGGGAAAACCCCGGCGTTATACTTTATATTTATTTAAATGGAATGTTGATCATTTGTGTGTACATTGTGGATTACTTTATTATATTTTGGTAAACAATAATTTACGAAGAAATAATAATGTACAGGGTTATCAACGACCGACTTCCCAACCCTGATTTTCAAAAACCGTAGGTATATTACGTGAATATGTATTATTTTATTAATTCAGTTTTTGAATATTCTCATTTACGAGCCCTAACAACTATATGTTAGGACGGACTGTTATTTTTCAGAAATGTGCTTGATTACTTAAATCTAGTGATGTAAATTTTTCGGTTAATTTCATTTTTAGTATTTATTGCCGATTTTTAGCTGGTAAAAATCCGGACAAAAACGGTAAAAAAAATTGAATACACCACTACATTGGTCTTGGTCTTACTTTTAATTTGACACGAAATATGTATATATAAAATTAATGTTTTATTGCATATATTAAGTTAGAGGAGATATTTAATAAAATAACGGTACAATTTTTTTAATTTCTTTAATGCTTTATCTCCAAATGTGTCACGCCCAAATGAAGGTGGACTCCACGCATTCGTACATTGGAAAAAAAGATATTACGAAGTAAACGTTCCAGCTAATTCTATTTGTGTAAGACAACGAGGAAAAACTCATGGACCTTCAACGTGGAGTATCACGCACGTTTTTTAAGAATTTTGATAATATAAAATTTTACAATAGCATTAGACTTGAAAAGATCGCTCGTGACTAATAAAAGTATTAAAGTATTCCGAAGGAGGCGAAATAAAATATAAATAGTATTATACTGAAGGTTTTAAATCAAAGATTTAAAACATTACAACCACAAATTTTAATGATTAATTTCCTTTATATGGGCAAAGGAGAAAAATTAGAGCGGAGAAGTACGAGCATCTTCAGGCTTTGAAACAAAGTTTTTTGGATGATTACCATTCATTTTATGATAATATCCCCCCCTCCCCCCTACAAAATTTTATTTAATACGATTTTTCGTTATTAATTATTAATAAACGTTTTATTTATTACTTATAATAATAATAATAATAATCGTGTGTACTCGTGTGTACCTCCCACGTCAACGGGGGGGCCAAGGACTCTTGAGCCTGGAGTGTACGCATGGCAGAGTAGTTCTGAGTATGGCATGTAACATACTCAGGAGCTCAGATCCCCTCTTGCGGTTCGTAAAACATCACGAAACTGTAGGAGTGGGAGCAGGATTGTTCAAGGCAGCAAAAAGAGCCGCAGATGAACTCGGTCTCGCATTTGACATCAGGCGAGGAGGCCGGCGAGGTGCTGATGTTGAGTCAGTCACCGAACTTCAGCCAAATCGTCTGAAAGCCCGAATTAGAGCTGCCGAACAGGAAAATCTGTTTCGGCAGCACGTCGATAAATCCCAGCATGGTGTCTTCTATAAGAACATCGAAACACTGGGTTTATCGACCAGGCTGACCGTCGCCTTTTTAAGGTCGGCCGGGCTTAAGTCAGAGACCGAGGGATTCATTATCGCCTGCCAAGATGGTGTTATCAACACCTTGGTCTACCGTAGCCGCGTGTGGCGTGTAGAGGTTCCTGATATCAACTGCAGGACCTGCCATCAGGCGCCGGAATCGCTCATGCACTTACTATCTGCATGCCCTATATATGCGATTTCGGCCTACATCCACCGGCATAATGCGGCGTTACGAGTGCTATACTACCATCTAAGGCACTCGTACGGGGTAGACCAGACACCAGTGCTGCCTTACGTCCCCGGAGATATTGAGTCCGTTGTCGAGAACGAGAAATGCCGGATTTACTGGAACTACTCGTTCCCGACTGTCAGGCTAATCCAAGCCAACAAGCCTGACATAGTCCTCCTCGACCATCAACTCAAAGTGATGTATGTCATCGAGTTCTCGGCACCTGCAGAGAAAAACATCACCTTGAAGGAGGAGGAGAAACGGACCAAATATCGCGATCTCCGGTACGAGCTCCAAGTGCTGTACCCAGGCTACTCGGTAAAACTGGTCGTCCTTATAATCGGTGTACTCGGAGGGATAAAGCCTACGCTACTTTCGGAACTAAAGATCATACCGGCCTGCCAAAAATCAGCTGAGTGGCTGGCAGGCCAAATGCAGAAGGCGGTCATTCTGGGTTCTCTCCGTCTGCTTAGGGCACACGATTCTGGTATCAACAGTCACTAACCCTGCGGGATGTGGGGAGTGGCTGTAGTTGATGCGCCGGCGCGACTCCCGTGAGGCGCCGGAGGCCACGGGAGGACTGACCGGCATCGGGAAACCGAAAAAAAAAAAATAATAATAAATACCACAGATAATACAACCCCTGTATCCCTAAACTGACGTTGTGCGAGAGGAGGCTGCACATTTAGAAACAAAGGACACATTCAATATCCGAGTATACTACGATTAATCTTTCTCACAGAAAAATCCCAGTGCCACGGCTGGGATTCGAACTCGGGACTTTTGGGTGAGAGTCAAGTGTCCTTGCTTCTCAATCAACAGTCATATTATGCAAGTAGATTTTTAATTTTGGCTTGCAATGCAACGTAATATGTGTATTCTGATCACGTAAATTCCAAAAAAATTAGATAGCAAATACTTATAATTCCCTTTACATAAATAAAACATTTTTTTATTTAGTAATATCAATGGGTTAAAAATATAACACAGTTTATAATAATTACACTGGTCTGCAACGAAATCCTCCTTTAAAAAATTATGCTATAAGTATGAAGATTTTAATGCTCTGAATTTATTCCCGTTGGCCGATTTTTTCTATCACGTCTAGATTTTTTTATATGAATTTTTTTTAAATTTCATAAATTTTGTTTTTTTTTAAATTTTTTTTTTGTCAACATCAAGAACAGTATACATACATACAAAATAAGTTTTAGCGAGTTGTAAGAGAAAGAAAGAAAGTATTGACAGTGATTTTTATGGTAGTAGATATGCGCATGCGCAGTATTCGCTGTGACTTTACTTTCTTTCTCTTACAACTCGCTAAAACTTATTTTGTATGTATGTATACTGTTCTTGATGTTGACAAAAAAAAAAAAAAAAAAAAAAACAAAATTTATGAAATTTAAAAAAAAAATTCATATAAAAAAATCTAGACGTGATAGAAAAAATCGGCCAACGGGAATAGATTCAGAGCATTAAAATCTTCATACTTATAGCATAATTTTTTAAAGGAGGATTTCGTTGCAGACCAGTGATTATTATATTTAACCATATAATAAATCAATTTTTATTAAGTTTTTTTTGTGTTTCCTGAAAATAATTTGGGCATTCACGCATGTTGAAATATGCTAACACATCAGATGATGTTCTGATGTGTTATTTGCAACATTTTCATTGTCATCTTCCAGAAAAACGGCATCTGAAAAATTGTCCCATTCTATATCATCCTGATCTTCATCGGAACATCGAATATGTCGTCCTCGCTGTCGCTGTTCATTCAAATTTCGTAGAGTTCGTCATCCGTGTAATATTTACGTTTCGAAGTCATTTTTAGAGCCAAAGATGTACATGCAACACTGTCGCATAGTGTACTGCTGGAGAGTGTTACAATTCGCGTGCTCCGGTAAAATAAAATGGAAGGGGGCAATCAGCCAATTGGTGCCGCTTACGCGCTCGATTTGAAACTATAACATTTTCCCACCATCAAACTGCGGTAGATTCCCGTCGCAAGCCTATCATCCATACATTCGACTCGAGTCACGTCTCGTCAGGCAGGCGCGACATTTTTATACGACTCCGGTGGTGTCCCGTCATGAAAAGGTTAAGAGAGATCACTGCACGTTGGAATCAGGAATCTGCAATGGGGTTGGGAACTTTGCAGAAAAACATCCCCAACTATAACACCTTTGAGAAATTGTACAGTCCTTTTAAGACAGGCATGATGAAGTGCTTCTTTCTTATTCCTAATTACGCCTTTTGCGGTTACGTTAGTCTTCCATGCACATGTAAATTTGGAATCGTCGCAGAATAACTTTTTTGCCAATCTTTTTCAGTCCATGAAGGCGTAGATTTTGCCCAAGTGTATAGTACTTGCGTTTGAGTTTTAGTTAAGGGCGTTTTTTCTTTAGCCTACAAAATCCAACATGGTTAGGTACAAAATACTGTAGACCATAGGAAAATTCACATCTTATATAAGCCGAGGCCACCTTCGTGAATATGTTTTCTGCAAGTTTCTCGAGAAACGCTCAATCCAGATTTCTAATTTCTACGTACAGTGATCTCCCTTAACATACTTCTTCTTTCTGAACTGCAAACTTTAAATTTTGTCAGAGACAGTTTTGGACCTTCCCAACCTTCCGCGAACGTCAATATTTCCACTTTTATCATATTTTTTTATGATATTATAAACAGTGGTCTTTGCTAGACAATTCACATATTGTGTTGCCAATATGGTATTGCCGAATAATAATTTCACGCATTTTTTCAACAGTAGCTTTACCGCGTCCCATTCTTTTAAAAAGTTAACGAGATACTGGCTACAACAATATAAAAACAATAAAAACTGCGAGTGACATTTGAGTTTTGACTTGTCAAGTCAAAGCATCCAGTATATTGTGTCACTTGTACATGTATTAGATACCCATTGGTATCTTAAATACCAAATATCTCTTATATTTGTCCCAATACTTAGTTGTTGGCATATTGCAACATTAAATACCTAAACTAATGGTAATAAAAAAATAGGAAGTTAAATTTGACAAAATCTAAGTTAAAATGTAACCAAATATGTTGCTATATGCAGCTTTTAAATTTAAAAAAGAATTATTGTACGTATTTACGTAATCAAGCACGTTTCTGAAAAATAACAGTTTGTCCCAACATATAGTTGTTATGACTCATATATCTTGTTTTAATTTTCTCGTTTCATTTGCTATGATTTATATCAACTAAATCGGTAATAAAAATAGGAAACCCAAGAAAATTATATCAAAATATATTATCTTAAATTGTACCTGTTTGTTTGTTCTACAGATAACACTGAGAAGGATCCACCCTGCACCTTGTCCAAGTACTCTGAATGTACTCATTCGACTTGTACTTACAGGAAATTATTTTTAAATATTGTAATGAATCATACGCATATTCATTACTATAGTTTCGGAAATTCCCGATAGTCTTGTGCTGTCGCGCACTTCCTGCCGACATATGATGAATCACACAGATGTTCATTCCTAGAAGTTTCTGCGATTACCGTTTGGCAGGTGCTGCCACGTACTTCCTGCCGTCATGAAATATTGACGTCACCAAGGCCAGGATTTTGGTATAAATAGTATGGCCGTAGCCGAGGAAAGGCATACAGTTTTCTGCTGACAACTATCTTCAGCGTGTTGAGCTGGGTAGTTGAGGAGTCTTAAGCGTGTTGAGCTTGACTCCATTTGGTTAGAAATCAGAATCCGACGACGACGCCGCCCGGCTGAATGTCTGGTAGCATCTTGAGATTTTAAGCGTGCTGAGCTTGACCTCCTGGTGTTGGTAGCCATTTTACCGCTCTGCACCGCCGTCACCAGTCTAGTAATTATTTATCGCCGTGAGTCTTTAGCGTGTTGAGCTGGGCCCATGGTTGGTAAATGGTTGCTAAACCCGCCGCCGTCACCAGTCCCCTAATTATTTATTGCCGTGAGTCTTCAGCGTGTTGAGCTGGGCCCGCTGCCGTTAAATAATTATCGAACCTACCACCGCATCGAATCCTAAATGTTTTACTTCAGTACTTGGAACTGAAGCCCACCGTCACCGTGCATTCACCGAATTACACTCCCCGTAAATTAATCTCACCGATGTAAATAATATTTGTTAAATGTACTTGACTTGGTTTTATTGTTGAAGAATCAGATTTTATGTTTACTTAACTTCATGTTTTGGATAAATGTTACTTTAATAAAATAAACTCTGTTACGAATACTTTGGGCTTTCTTATTTACAACTAACAGGAATCCTGGATTAATTCTCCAAACCAGCTATCCGAAAGCAAACACTGTTACGACGCCCAAACATACTTCGCTACATATTTTGGGCGACCGAACAGACACCGTTACATAATTTGGCGCCCGAACAGGTTATTTTTTTTACTATATTTTGGTGCCGTTACAATATACAGGGCGAGCCGAGACGAAATTACAGCATCAAGTGCCCTTTTTTTTTAAATGGAATGCTATTGTATATCAGTACATTTTTTGAAGCCTCTTTCTAGACTCTATTCATTCTTATATTATTATTGACTATCTCCCAACCACTTGAAGTAATGAATTTTTTTGTTGAAATAATGCCATCTGCAGATGCATATTGAAAAAAATCACCAGTCACAATTATCGGTTTTAAAAAAAACTTATGTGAATACTATTTAGGAGACATCTAATTATTGTTTCTGAATCATTTTTACTCCCTAAAAATATACAGGGTGGCCAAAAATTATCTTTCAATTAAGAACTTTTTAAATTGTATGTATGTATGTATATATATATATATATATATATATATATATATATATATATATATATATATATATATATATATATATATATATATATATATATAATGGTATATTTTTCAACGATGTGATGTTGAAATGAAAAACGACTATTTTTTGTAATTACTTTCCTATGGCTAATTACAACCATTTTCGTTCTATTGAGCTATAAGTACAAACTTCAAAAATAAACTTAAAAAAATAGAGGTTTCCTCAAATAATTCATTAGAAAAAATTATAAGTGCTTCACATGTTGCCCATTTTGATTGATATGCGCTTTTGAAATGAGGCCATTTAGTGGGACTATTTCTTCCATTTCTTCCAATCCATTGAAGTGGGTAAATAGTATTTAACTGGTCCCTTACTGTAATAGTTTTTTGTAAATTTTTTTTGCTGTTTTCGACAAGCAACAAAACCTTAATTTAGTATAAATTGTCTTGTAAACGAACATTTATCGCACTTATCGGTCGTCAGTTATCATTTGTATTAAATTTGAAATATTTTGAGTTTTACAAAATGAATTTTAATAAAGGGGAACTTATAGACATAATTTTTGTTTTGGGCGAGTCAGACAGAAATTGTTTGCTTGCCAACAGAATTTATAAGCAAAGGTATCCTGAAAGAAGGATTCCTGATGTTAGCAGCTTCCAAAACCTTCTCGATAGATTTGTGGAAACTGGAAATATCAAATATAAAAAAAAATTAAAGAATAAAAAGTGTTGTGAACGAAGAAAATGAGTTTTCTGTGGTGCTGGCAACGGTTGAGAATCTCCATATTGGTCAGGGAGAAGTGAGCTCATTAGTAGGAATAAGTAGACTGTCTGTTGGTCGAATCTTAAAGACAAATAAGTTTTATGCATATCATATTTAAATGCACCAGGAACTATCTGATGACGATTTTCAAAGGCGTCTACAGTTTTGTAATTAGGCCAGAGATAAAATGCAATACGTCACCTTCTTCAGTAATATTTTATTCACTGATGAGGCAACTTTTCATAAAAATGGATTTGTTAATAGGCACAAGTTCCATTACTATGCTTCGGAAAATCCTCACTTTTTTAGGCAAGTTGATAACTAGCACAGATGGTCTATAAACTTTTGGGGGGGGGGGGGGGGATTATTGGAGAACATGTAATAGGGCCACATTTCTTTGATGGTACATTGACTGGAGCTATTATCTTCAATTTCTGGAAAACTATCTGCCACAATTATTGGTGAATCTTCCTGAATGGATTCGAAATAGGATATGGTTTCAGCAAGATGGTGCTCCACCATTATTTAAAAGCAGTTAGAGATCACTTAAATAATACCTATTCACTTCAATGGATTGGAAGAAATGGACTGACTCACTAAAAGGCCTACTAGATCCCCAGATCTTACAAAAATGGATTTTATGGGGATACGTGAAGGAAATTGTTTATAAAGACAACAGTACAAAATATGAAGGAAAGGATAATAACTACTTTTAGACCTATCACACCTGCAATTTTAGGAACAGTAGAAACCTCATTTCAAAATCATGTAGAGACGTGTGTCAATCAAAATGGGCAACATGTGGAGCACTTATTATAACTTTTTTCTAATGAATTATTTGAAGAAACCTCTATTTTTTAAGTTTATTCTTGAATTTTGTACTTATTGCTCAATAAAATGAAAATGGTTGGAATTAGCCATAAGGAAGTCCGTTTTTCATTTCTACATCACATCGTTGAAAAATATACAGTGTTCCATTTGAAAAAATTAAAAAGTTCGTAATTGAAAAATAATTTTTGGCCACCCTGTACATTTTTAGGGAGTAAAAATGATTCAAAAACATTAATTAGATGTTTCGTAACTAGTATTCACATAAGTCTTTCTTAAAACCCATATCGGTGACTTAGGTGATTTTTTTCAATATGCATCTGCAGATGGCATTATTTCAACAAAAAAATTCATTACATCCAAGTTGTTGGGAGATAGTCAATAATAATATAGGAATGAATAGAGTCTAGAAAGAGGCTTCAAAAAATGTACTGATATACATAGTGTAGGATAGCTGTGCGCGGAACGGGTAGTGTAAGTATCGTATTACGTCCCGCGTTGCTCAATCTGTGGTGCGCCGGGGCAGAGGGAGTGTGCATTCGGGAGTGCAAGACGGGTACTGAAGCCATTAAGACGTTTAGACTTACGATGACGCAATTTAACTCTATTATCTATGTGCACTGTATCATTTGTATCTCAATATTTTGTTCTATGTATTGTTTCTACCTATTCACAGTGTTATTTGCAATATAGTTTTTTTTTGTTGACAGTTTTCTTTGCTTACAACTAGCTAACCTTTTCGCATAACTTCCCACAATAGCATTCCATTAAAAAAAAGGCACTTGATCCTGTAATTTCGTTTTGGCTATCCCTGTATATTCGAAAATAATTTCCGGTTATAGACTTTTTTTATCTAGTTCACTTGTATTTTTTCTTTTTAATTTCTAGCTATCAGAACTCGAGATATCGAAGTCCGACGCACTAATGCCCCACCCTGTATATAAGGTAGTAGATGAAAATGATGTTTTGTTTACATTTTTTGATACCTACGGCATTTGATTCATTAGATCACACATATTTACAACAAAAATTAGATGCTCTTGGTATTCGTGGTAATGCAAATGAATCTCTACAGTCATTTATAAGTGAAAGAAAATGTGTTGTTAAATTTGACAGACATTTTTCCAAAGACAAAAGAGTGAACATAGGGGTTCCTCAAGGTGCTGTTTTGTCGCCTTTGTTATTTACTTATATTATTTATAAATGATTTAGAAAATCACCTTATATCAAATAACGCATATTTTAAAATTGCTATATATGCTAAAGCTCTTGAAAATACGTCATTCCAACTTTTGATGTTATTTTCTGAGTGGTGCAAAATATATTGATTCTGAATATACAGAAAACAATATATTTGCTATTTCACGGCAGACGCTAACAAACTGAACTAAATCTTACAGTAAATAAGTCCCAATTACAAAAATCCCCATACATAAAATTCTTAGGCATAACGATTGATGAAAAGCTCAACTGGGATAGATATCAATCTAATAAGCAATGAGTTAAGTTCATCTTTTCTGTAATTAAAAATTAAAAAAAATATTCTTTCTCAGACCCAGTTAATTAATGTATAGTATACCCCTGTTTATAGCCATCTTAAATATCTTGTAATTTTTTTGCATGCAACAAAATTTCTTGAACAACATGAAGGAACAGCAATGGGTAACTTTTTGTCAGCATTCATTGCCAGTCTCTTCATGAAAATATTCGAGACAGAAGTAAAAGAAGAATTCGAGTATTTACCCAGGGTTTGGCATACGTATGTAGATGATATTTTTGCAGTGTTTGATACAAAAGTCGCTAATATTGACAACTATGTTTCTAAATGAAACAGCCATTCCGCATCAGTCAAATTCACATATGAAATTGAAACCTTTGAACAACTAGCATTTTTAGATATATAAACAATTAGAAATAGTAAAAATAAATTATAACTTGGTATGTATGTAATATTATATATATATATATATATATATATATATATATATATATATATATATATATATATATATATATATATATATATATATATATATATATATATATATATATATATATATATATATATATATATATATATATATATATAGTCTAAGACATATCCGTAAGGACTCTCACCATCGTGTTCAACACAAAATGGCGAGTTTTAGTTTTCTAGTCCATCGTCTATTAAGCTTCGCCCTCAATAAGGAGAGGTTTGAAAAAAGAAAAAGCATTGATTACGGATATAGCTGTGAGTAATGGATATTATGTAAGTTTAATTGATGAAATAATTAGGAAACGAAAATTTAAACACTTCGAAATTCCTCGACTTTTCAAAATAAAAGAAAAAATCCGAAATTTGTATCGATTCCATTCGATCATCGATTCACCTGTGGTATTGGAAGATTTTTAAAAATGTAGGTATGGCAGTGGTTCATTCATAGGTAAACTATAACCACTTTTAGGCAATCCAAAGGACAAAGTTGAAATAAACGATAAGTCGGGAATATACGAAATTGGCTGTAAGGACTGTAATCAAAAGTATGTTGGACAAACTAGATTAGCAACTCAAACTAGATTCAAAGAGCATATGGCCCATCTCAAATATGGTCGAACAGGTAAGTCTAGTCTTGCCCAAAATGAGTTTGAGAACAACCATAAAATATATATGAACAATTTAAGTTTAATTAAGAATGTAACAAATACCAGACAGCTGAATGCATTTGAAAGCTTGGAAATCACAAAGTGTAAAAATAGTATGAATAGTGACAGAGGGTCATTACCAAATAGTCGCTTTATAGGTTAGTGGGTTACGGTTCACAGAACCGTGACAATAGTTTAGGTATAAATACATCGTTAGCATAAGGTTAGCTTTAATCATATCCAGATGATATCAACTTGGTTGGCGAAACGCTCGTCGAGTGCAGTATATGGTGTTTTGTGGAAAACTGTAATGCTTTAAAACTTTTCATTCAATGAAAATAGTCGTAAAGTTAACAAAATACAATGGAAATTGGATAAGTAAATATCTGATTTGGACAGCACATAACTTTTTTATACCAGAAGATACGGAATGCCAAGCGGTCTTCACCTTACTTCACCTTACCTGCCGAAAATGATTCTTCGTGTATCAACAAATTTATTACTTTGTCTTTAAATAAAAGTCAAAATTTCAACTGTATTTATCCTATTTATTTACGATTGATTTCATTGAAGAATAAAAAAAACCCAGTAAACAGACAGAGGAAATTAATATCTATTTACAACTCTATTAAGATATTATGTAGAAAAAAAAATGTAAATATTAGTTTGTTATCTACAAGCAATCAACCTAGGAACCAAGCAACAGGTTTATGATATATCAAAGTTTTGGAGACTACATCTACGGTATTAATTATAAGCAGGCAATATCAAAATAATTACAAGCAGTTATGAACGCAATCTACGGTTACTGGTGTCTACGGCAAGCGGTTAGGGACTCCATGGTCGCTGGTGCTTAAGGCAGAATTACAGCAGGCGGGCAGTGCAGAACTATCCAGGTGCTAGTGGTTACGGAGTGCAGGCGTGCCACAATGGAAGGATGTCAATCCAGGGACAGACAGTATATTTGACTGGCTACTTGCGGACGTGCTATATCGTTAGCTCAGCAACTTATGGCTCTAGTGAATACAATTATCAAACGATATGCTTACGCCGCGCGGCACGGTGAGGTTCCTTTCACAGTTCTAGCACAAGACCTTACTTGTGCTGAACAGAACGGTTATTACTTTCCTCGGTACGGTGAGGTCCCTTTCATAGAAAAAAACCTTACTCGTGCTGAATCTATTAATGAAATCCAGATATGCTTGATGCTGACCTCATGATATAGCACTAGGCTCTAATTTACTAATTAAACGAGGGGTTATAACCTTTATCTGCGAGCCTTCTTGTTTCACCACTCAGAGGGAGTGGCTACGGATTTACAACTACGCCGCGGGGAACGGTAACGTCCATCTCAGTTCTAGAGAAAAATTTTACATGCGCTGAACAGAACGGTTCATGTATTCCTTCCCGGAGCACGGTGAGTTTCCTCTCATGGTTTTAGAGAAAAACCTCACACACGCACGCACATGCGCATACGCGCACACGCAAGCACACAACAACATAACACAACACAAACAACACAACACCACACAGCACAGCACAACACAGCACAGCATAGCACATCACATCACAGCCCAGCCCAGCGCACACGCACACCACACGCACACCCACACGCACACACACACACACCCACACATACGCGCACACACACATACCTGTCCACGTATGTATGTGGCACCCAATCTTCACACCAAATTGTGGCACTTTTGTTGCCGACCACTGTGCGCATGGTACTTAAAATTACGAATTTAATGCGCTAGGCGGCGCTCTTTTTACTCACCGTATTTTCGGAGATAAAATTACAAGTTTTAAGCAAGCATCTGACATCCGTCGCCACATCAAATGCATTTATCCAAAAATGTGTTTAAGGTGTCACAAGAATTATATTTGCTGTGTACTGTGTTAAGGATGCCACATCAAATGCATTTATCCAAAAATGTGTTACGAAAAATTTATTTGCTGAGTAATGTGTTTAGGGTGCCACGAGAAATGTATTTGCTGTCTACTGTGTTAAGAATGCCACATGTTCAGGGTGTGTGTCGAAAGTTCCGTAGAGCTTAAATAGTCATGAACCGTTATTTTAAAAATTATTAATTAATTTGACAGTTTGCCATATTAAAAAAGTGCAATCTATGATCTAGTAAATTCATATACTTTGAACAATAACGTCTCGTAAAATCTCATTTTGTATCTAACTAGTGAATTTATTGGATCATTTTTTAAATCTGACAAACTGTCAAATTAATTAATTAATAAATTAATAAATAAATAAAAATAATAAATAAAATTAAAGAAATCGTAAAAAATGCATCTAATTATTGATGCAACGTCTTAATTAGTAGTGTTTGTAGAATAAGTACCTAATGTATGAAATGTGGGTTAAAAGTGATTTTAACTCATGTATCATAAATAGCTATCGTTAGAAGTAGTTCCTGCTTTTATTCATGCGATTCATGAGACATACTTTTTATTAAATATGTGCTTCTTGGAGAGTGCAAGGTAAGTTAGAGTTTACAGTATTTTGTGTTAATTTATCTGTGAAATTTTAAATATGTCAGAGGCGGAAGAGAACGTAGGACAGATACGAAACAGAAACGATTAGATGTATGATTGGAAATTAAAGTTACCGAAAAGGTGAAAAAACCGGCCCCAACACGCATGGCACGTTTTTATAATAATTTTTATATTTACTAAACTGTAGCAAAAATAAAACACAAAACTGAATAAACATATTTTAATTTAATTCTTTTTATTTTTAATTTGCAGTACAGTTTAATTCTATTTGAACATAACATAAAATGGTAACTCTTTTTACAAAGAAATTTTCATAAATTTGAATATTAAGAAAACGTAGGTTAGTAGTTAGGACTATTTTAACAGAACAT